>JALMGJ010000052.1:930000-1222500 GCA_023362775.1 Charina bottae | reverse complement strand
AGCCTGTTCCACTCTGCTACCATTTCATAGACCCTTTAACGCATACTGTTGAAAAAGTAAGGGGCGTGGTGGCTCAGTGGGTAAGATGCCAGGCTTGTTGATCGGAAGATCACAAGTTCGGAGGTTCGAATCCCTAGCCCCGTGTGACGGAGTGAGCTCCGGCACTGGCCCCAGCTCTTGCCAACCTAGCAATTTGAAAGCATGCAAATGCAAGTAGATGAATAGGTACCACTTCGGTGGGTAGGTAACAGCGTTCCGCGTTTGTCATGCGGCCACATGACCGTGGAAGCGTCTTCGGACAACGCTGGCTCTTCGGCTAACAAACGGAGATGAGCACCGGCCCCTAGCGTCGGACACGAGTGCACAAATGTGCAGGGGGAACCTTTACCTTTTATTTTAATTGAAAAAGAAAAATCTTTTCAATTCAATTTTTTCCACTGCCATTTCTGTTTCAAATGATCTTGAGTTTAGCTCAGTTCATAATTCAGTTCAAGTATTTTATTTCTTCCCTAACTATATTTGCTTCATTCTTCTTCCTATATTCTCATTTTCTTCTTTATTCTTCTCTCCTTCCAGTTCATCTTCTATGCTTCCCCGAGCTATTTTTCTTGGCAGTCCCTTTCCATATTTCCATAGCACATGTTTGATATTATCATGTTTATTTAAATTAAGTATCTGTTTTCACTGTTGTTTTTGATAAATCATTTCAAGTCAGTGGAGACCAGGAGGTAACCAGTGTTCTTGGACAAGGCTTTTCTTACCATTTTATTGAAAGAACTTTGTGATCTTACACATGAACTAACATGCCTTACTCTTCCCACTTTCAGTTATACATAGTAAATATATCTTTAAGAAATTTAAATATATATTTAGGAAAATGTACAGTATGTCACAAAAATGCTCCTGGTTTACAGTAAATGTTCTCACAGTGGACTTCCCTTGTGTCTATGGTCTATCTAGACTCTGTACACCTTGAGCAACTGCAAGTGGGCAACTTGTACAAGTGGGGTACAAGTGACCCCAAGAGCTGTTATACCTTGCTGTGTAAGCTCTTTACAAGAGTAGTGGTCAATTTTCAATTTAGCCAAATGCTCTATCTAATGTACATAAGTCTCATACCTTTGAGGTTGCACATTTGCTCTCTTGTTTAGGGACATGGAGGCTGTATGAAGTGACAAAGTCAGAGCTCAGATACCCCCAAGAGTCTGCTACTTTAAGGTGCTTTTATTATGGCCTTCCTGGCATTTATTTCTAGCTACCTCAATCCTGCCTCTAAGCTTCTGGCTCAGGCTGTGTTTACCAGAGGTGGCTCTTGGCGTCAGAGCCCTGGTAGATCACCTGGGGCAACTTGCCTCTTTCCCCCACCCCAGCAAGTCGCCTCCTGGGAGCTGTGGGGGCCACATTCTTGGCCTTGAATGTGTAAATGTATATTGATTATTATTAATGTGTAATCATTATTCTGTCACTTTATTTTAATAATCAAAGTTTTGATAGTATTCTCATCCAAGAGCATGGTGAAGTTTGAATGGAAAGAAAACACAACCAAGTTCTCATTTTCGACTTGGGAAATTGTTGTTGAGGAGGTGGGAAGAAAAGGAGAAACCTGTTTTTCTTCTTGGGCTGAGGGAAAGCAGAAAAAGAAAGTGATTCTTTAGCATAATTAGTTTCTGTCAGTGACAGACAGGATCTCTTGGTGATTATCATAAACAAAGAGCTTCCATGGGGCGGGGGGAACAGATAAACTTAAATTTGAATTATGGATTATTCTAGTGTCTGAAGATTTAGTCTATTTCTCTCAAATCCAAAATCAGGAAAATAAGAAAGAAAAGAAACTATTACTGTGTGCACACATATAAACAGTAAAAGTACCTTACAACCCATCCTTTCCTTTTGGCTTAAAGAGGAAGGTTAAAAACCATCCTAGATATTACTTAGTGACTGCTTTTATGGCTTGCCCTTAGGCAACATCAGTTGAAAATAATCTTTCAACTGCAAGCTATTTTTAACAAAATATGTGAAGCTTTCTAACATTCTGTAAGCACAGGAGAAAGAGGAATAATCAGCAGCCTTTTCCAGTATGAGTATTTTTCTTTGGAGTAGATTCAGGGTGGTCCAAATTGAAAATACAGATTTAAATCTACAACATTTTTTAATGGTTGATCTCTCACTTCATATCATTTCTTTATATGTGTGCACTGATTAGTTGCAAGAGCAGTTCAAATGGTTTACAATTTCAGTCCTGGACAGTTTAGGAACAAAATCCAAAGCCTTGGAATATTCAGCACTAATCGAAGAGAATATTTGCTTTCTGATTTACATCCATATGGGGACAACATAGCAAACTTCCTTGCCTGAAATTGAGTAACCTAAAGAACTTATCAAGAAAGAGCTGATAAAGCTCTGGGCTTTAATGCAGTAGAATTTCCGCATGGGGCCAAAAGTAAATATCAAGATTGTTCAGCTCCTCCGAACTCCAGAATTGAAATCATTGTAAAGATCAGGAACAAAGCTAAACTTTGAAGTCACCTGATAGAAGTTGATGCAATCTGTCCTTCATGAGTAACAAGCAGCTTTTATGAGGGAGGCATTGCTGGAGGGAGGGGACATACCACCCATGCTGCAAGAAGCTGCTGAGTTGGGCTTGGGCAGAACTTCACAAAAATATGATCCAATGCAAAGAGCGTTTGGAAGGGTTGAGCTAGTAGCTGCCACAAAATTTTGGAAAACTACAAGGTCAGCCAAAACTTGTGGATTCTTAGAATACGTGCTTTAGAAATGAATGGAAATCCCCTTTTCAATTTGGTTC
Source organism: Charina bottae (assembly GCA_023362775.1). Classification (NCBI taxonomy): domain Eukaryota; kingdom Metazoa; phylum Chordata; class Lepidosauria; order Squamata; family Charinaidae; genus Charina; species Charina bottae. The sequence continues at coordinate 1,219,694 of JALMGJ010000052.1, read as the reverse complement.
TACACCTTCAGCGCTCCATGGAAATGTGGTAAAACCTTGTACACTTTTATATCGTAGGAGGGAGGGTATAAAGAACACACTTCACACTGTTCATCCTGCTTAATTCTAACAACATAGATTCATGGCAATTTTATCTAACTCATCTTGGATCAGAGAAATAAAAGGACTATCTACTCAGAGCACTAAATTTCTGTATTTAATTATTTTTTATTTTTGTAATGTATAAATTAAAAATAAGTCCTTCCTGATAGGTTGTCCTTCTCTCTGACATCTTTCTGATTACGTTCCAAACATCATCATTTGGGTGCAATTCCAAACAAATATGTGGGAATCAGCATTCTGTTGGTTTAATTCTGGGTCCACTTACAATATTTGTGGTCACCAATGGATGAAATAAGCCTGCTTGATTTAATCTGTGCTTTAGTTGTGTAAGTTTCCTTGAAAACTAAAGATATAAAACAGCAACAAATAAAGCCCATTGAATATGGTACTCTGACAGCTATTTAGATGGATGTTGGCTACCATATCTGGGCTCTGATAGTCCAAATAACTGCTGGATGACAGCAAAGAGTGAGATTTTTCTGACTCATTTTGCTGCCCTGTAGTGATTAAGTAAGACACCAGGCTTGTCGATTGGAAGATTGCAAGTTTGGAGGTTCGAATCCCTAGCCCTGCGTGCGGAGTGAGCTCCCGCACTAGTCCCAGCTCTTGCCAACCTAGCAATTCGAAGGACAACGCTGGCTCTTCGGCTAACAAACGGAGATGAGCAGCGGACCCTAGAGTCGGACACGACTGCACAAATGTTTGGGGGGAACCTTACCTTTACCTTTTTAGTGATTAACTGGATATCTGCAACCCAGATAAAGTTGCCCTAAGGTTGACTCACACAGCAATGGTTTCAACTGAACAGAGGGGTTAATGGGATTTTATTTTATTTGTTTTATTTGTTTTATTTTATTATTTTATTTGTGCCTTCGAGTCCATGTAGACTCCTGACAACTGCCTGGACTAGTCCCTGCAGTTTTCTTGGCAAGATTTCAGAAGTGGTTTGCCACTGCCTCCTTCCTCCTAGGGCTCAGAGAGAGAGACTGGCCCAAGGTCACCCAGCTGGCTTTGGGCCTAAGGTGGGACTAGAACTCCCGGTCTCCCGGTTTCTAGCCTGGTGCCTTAACCACTACAATAAACTGGCTCTCTAATGGGAAATATCAGGTATATATTTGTTTCTAAAATATACCCAAGCTGTGGAGCTTGTTTATTTCCATAGAAATTGCATGATGTAACTTCAAAACCTTTTCTGTAGAATAGTCCTTATGTAACTCTAATAGCAGGTGATGAATATAATTTTCTTTAACCATAAGAAAGGGAATTGAAGGTTTAAATTAATTTTTATCATCTTGTCTAGAATTGAGGGTTTACTCAGTTCAGTCTCAGAGACTTGTGGATATATTTAAGATTCTTTCCAACTAATGAAACAAAAGTCAAGAGGTATAAATAGTACCACTGCCAGTGCAGAAGTTCATGTGTAAGTAACATCTAATATTATACAAGTGGACTTTTTACTCATAAAAACAGTTTCATTCTTCTCATTTCCCCCCAACTTCTCAAAATCTGCAGAGGGCTCCAGTGTTCCAAAGTAAAATCTGAGCCAAAGAAAACAAAACTTTAGGGTAGACTGAGAAGTTAAAAAAAAAAAATCCCCAAAGAAGGAAATGGCAAACCACTTCCATATTGCTGCCAAGAAAACTACATTTACGTGTCCATCAAGTCGTTAAGTTGTGAGTTCAACTTGGAGGAGACTTGAATTTACGTGGAGAAGAAATCTGTTCCACTGATGTCATTCAGTTAGTGGACAAACACCGCTTGGATACAACTCTGTTAATATCCATTGCTTCCAGCACTTTTTTCTTATTTGGAATCATAAGCAGTTTCTTCTTGGCACAATGAAGTATTATACTGGTTGCTTTACATGATAAAACAGAGCATAATGAACCAGACCATTTTAGTCTGCTTTTATTAAGGGAGATAATGTGCAAAATCCATGAGATTTGTTCAGCTAAGTCATATTAAACCTCTTGAAACCAGAAAATTTGACTTGCACATACTTGTTATAATTTTAAAAAAATCTGCATGAATTTTGAACATTGGTTGCTTAACTGTACTGTACCATTTAAATTTTATTACAACATTTTTATCTCGGCTTTCTCCACATAAATTGAATGATGTGAATAGTCTCCTGAAATAAAAAAAAGATTATTTTTTTAACCCAAACAACAGTCCTGTAAGGTTGGGCTAAGGGATGATTGATGTAAGGTTTGTTGTCTAGCCAGTTAGGGATTTGAATATCTTGGTCCATCATTTTCAGTTCCATTGGTTTTAACTGTCTAATTGTTATTCATTAGATTTCAAGATGGAACTAAATCATTTTGTTTTGAGACCTCATTGGCTTGTTGAGAATTCAGTCTTTTGTATGCTAGCATTGGCAGAGAATTGTCTAAAAAACCTAAAACTCTTGCTTGAAAATGCTTTGGAATCTTTAAGTAGTATAGATTTCATCTGATAGAATACTGGGTGGTTTGTTATATCATTTCCCAACTTGTGTGACATGATCAAATTAAGCTGTATTTATTTGCACAGGCATTTTAAATTAAAAAAAAACTTTTTAAAGCTAGTTGATATAGTTTTAAGTCTCTCAGTTTTACTGTTTTATTTTATTTTATTGTACCTTTATATGTGCTTACATTGCCTTTTTCCAGCTCCTAGTTTATAACATAAATAAATGAAAATATGGGCATCTCTTTCTTCCCAACTAGAAGGTATTTTATGACTATAAGTAACCTTCAAAATCATGACAGTAGTATGAGGATTTCCTGAGAAGTGAAACCATAATTGAAATTGCCTTGGAAAAAGCAGCTCCCAAATTCCATTTTGAAAATTGCCATTGAAAAGTATCATATGTATTAATTATAACAAGGCTACCAATAATGTCCCCAACATGGCATGCCTTTTAGTTGAATAACTATCCTGAGGGAAAAAAATAAGAAATGCAAAGTGTCAATAAATCTTCCAATTCAAAGCAGTGTCAGTGTGTAATGTGCAACATTTTCTTTGAACAAGCATTCCTATGGTAAGCTAAAGGGAGCTTTTGGCTAGGTTCGTATTCAGTATTTTTGAACCTTACCTGAAGTTCTTCTCTTAAACAGGAATCGACATTCTGAAATTGGTAGCCGCCCAGGTTGGAAGCCAGTGGAAAGATATCTACCAGTTCCTGTGTAATGCAAGTGAGTGGGAGGTGGCAGCTTTTGCCAATGGATATTCTGCAGATCACGAAAGGGCTTATGCCGCTTTACAGCACTGGACTATCAGGGGCTCTGAAGCTAGCCTTGCCCAACTGATCAGTGCTCTCCGCCAGCACAGACGCACAGATGTGGTGGAGAAGATCAGGGGGTTGATGGAAGATGCAACACAGGTAATATCTAACTATATTACTGGCTACATGCACTAATATTCAATGCTAATCTAGAGGCATGGGTGCAGAACAGCCTTTTATACCACAATGGCAGCTGCATTATTAAGTTCCCTCTGTTGGTGTGATTCCATCTCCCTTATTACAGAGTAAATGTGGGGGAAAGTAATGCAGATACTTGCTGGCAACGTTGCACTTGGTTATTCTTGAAATCAAGCAATTGTCTTCTCCCAACATCTTAGTCCTGACTCCAGATGTCCGCCAAAATACAAGGACTATGAAGAAGCGGAAAGGCAGCATTGCAGGCTATTTCTTTAGGCAGCAAGGCTTCCTTCTCACAGTTTTCCATCTTTTGTGTCAGTTCACCATGCTGTACATATGAAGCTGGAAGAGCTGAAATAATGCCAGCAGTCATCAGTGGAACCTTGATGCCCTTAACAGCAGGTTAAGTGCTCTTGAAATCACTGGCAAGTCAAGGGTTAAGCGGTGCTGCTTCATGTTTGGTGCTCTTCCCCAGATTATGGAGGTGCTGATTATAGCACCTCTTAGTTATCTCTTTGTAATTCTAGAGGAGAGTGAGACATTGCATAACTTGATGCCTTCAGCAAGTGCTTTCCAACATTGCACTACATGATTTATACCTCTATTTGCTGATGCTTCAGGAAGTGAGCTTTATTTTTTTTTATGTTTTAAAACTCGTTCTATTCAAGACCATTTCTGTTTGCTGAAAATTTGTGGTTAATATGGAAATGTTTGAATATTTGTCCAAATGACAGAGGCGGGTCAACCCTCTTGTTGATAGTGTGGCAGAGCTTTAATTTCTCTTCCTCTTTCCTTTCCTTTCCTCTGTATCAAAGACGGTTGATGTTTTGTGTTACTATTGTATGTGATCTGAAATCTTCTTTAGAAGAGCTAGTAGTTCTTGAAAGTGCAGGATTTTCAACTGTAACCTTATCACCATCTGCACCCCAAGAATGGTTTCTGGTTACTTGTTTTAAATTATGAATAGCTTTGCCTCGCCAAGTTATGCCCTGTAATTCCTGTTCCAATTTTAAGTACCAGAAAGCTAAACATTTTTCTAGCCTCATGCAAATCATGCAAAATACTGTGGTCTCTGTACACTAAGCAGCTCTGTTGGCAAATTAGGTGAGCATTACTTTACCTCAAACCCCTCAGGGACCTTGGCTAGGTGTGTGCGGTGATTCTGACAGAAAGTGAGGATTCAGCTACATGTTCCATTTGTGCATCCTGTCGGCCTTGAGTGCTGCATATGTATTGCTTTAGATACAGTGCCTGGTCTGGTGGAGGGGTTGGCTTTCGATGAGGACTACAGTAGGTCCTACCTCAAGCATTGCATTCATAAAATAATCACCACCAATAAAAATACTAATAATAATGATTTTACCATATTATATACCAATGTAGACTTCAACCCTCTGCAGAATGTAGTGGCTTGTGATCACAACTTGTACCTTAAGAATCTCCCATTTCATTAACAAAAAGTAGGAAATTCCTCTTTTTCTGCTTCAATGATGTACTATCAATATGCCAGCAATATGTGAACTCACAGAAGCCAGAGGGCTAAAGTAAGACAAAATGTTCAGCCTCACATAGAAAACCTTCATAACTAGCAAAAGCAGAATAAATTGTGCAAAATAAGAGAGGATAAATCTACGTAATTTATACTCATTGCAGAATTCAAGTGGTTTTTATACAAAACAAAAAGGAGAATGCAAACTGACCTAGACTTGACAGAGATATATCATTAACTCTTCTAGTGATAATACAGAGGGAGCAATTTTTTTTCTTCCATAAAGACATAATACTGAATATGGATGTGGTTTTACAGGAACCTATCCCATTCTGCTCTAATGGGTCTATATTTGTGAGAATAGCACCTCAGTGAACACTCCTGGGTTGCTGGAGAATCATGGCTAACATTGCAATTCTCACAGTTTGATAGTATTTAAAAAACGAGTGAGCTTTATGCCTCCTTTACTGTAGCCATGGATTATCTGAGTCATTGCCAGAGTTCTTAGCAGCTGAAAGTCAGCTGTTTTTCATTGCTGGACTCTAGCATTTTGCTTTCAGTAGCTGTACAGTCAGCATATATAAGTGACTGGTTTTTATCTTGCTGAGCTTCTGAAAACTCACGCTGCACAAATGCAATAATGAAGGAAGGCACGTGGCTGTTTGATATCTTGCAGAGTTATGGAAAGTTATTCCCTGCTTGGCAAGAAATAAGATAGCCAAGATGAAAACAATTCACTTTCATCTCTAGAATAAGCACTCTCATCAGGACAGCTTACAAATAGTTCAGTTAAAATGAGATTGTTTAATATCCTTTCATATCAAATTGTAACATGAACAATAATGTTGATGAAAACATACACCATTACAGACAATGAATGAAAGAACAATCTGCAACAGTTACAATGCCAAAAATGTTATCAGATTGCTCAGCCAATTCAATTGTCTTCCAAAATGAAGCTTTAACCACATTCTTAACAGCTGAAAAGATTGATAGTTGACTGTTTTGTGCTGAAATAGACAGGTTATAAGCTCCAGACAAAATATTTCATTATATCCCATCCTGTGTTGTTGGGATATTCTGTTCAGGTTACAGCCAGTGAGAAAAAGGAGCTAACCATTTTTGAGTGCTCATCATCATTGGCGATCACTCGTAGCCGAGTAAGATTGTCTTCCAAAGGTAAAATTTTAACGGTGGATCCGTAAGTGGCTATAAAGGCCAATTCTGGATCCGCACAACCTCCCACAATGAGGGCATAGGTTTCCGGGTGGGAGACGGTCATGATGAGGGTTTGCCTGACGTGCCTTCCTTTTAGCTCTTTTTTTTTGAGTGCTAGCCCAATGTGGAGAGAAATACATCCTTTTGATCATAATGCTCACATCCAAATTCTGCAAACTAATAGGAAATCAAGCAGCCTTATATATTCATCCTTGCTAATGGAGACATTCAATATTCTTGGCTCAGCTGCTGTTACCTATTGTTTTCATAATATGTTTTTGCTTTTGTTTGATTTAAATACCAATATGTCCTTCCGGCTGAAATTTAAGAGATGCTTAGAGCAGAAAGAAATAAAAAAGCAGAAATGGAAAAGATAGAAACTCAAGGTGATAGATTCAGTACAATCTCTTGGCTTAAAATATTAGAATTTTATTAAAAGGAGGAATGAATGAAAACATAAGTCACTGTTGAAATCATGGGTGAGTGAACCATGGCTTGTGTGCTGCATGTGCCCCTTCCTGTTGTATTGCTACAGTTCAGTGGCATATCACTGCCACCACCCTGCAGCCCTCAAAGACCAAAACTAGCAGAGAAATTGAGTGTCAACACCCTGGTTGCAAAAGAATTGTCTGCTCATATCTTGCTCATATTTGTGAAGAGCCAAGACTTGACTAACTAACTGCTGAATGTATAGGAACTTTCAGAAAAGCAGTTCTTAGTCCAGGTATTTTTGTAATCTCATAGATTATTCTCAAACCAAAATGAGGAACCAGACTAATCCAGAAGGCCATTGAAGATCCATATAAATCTACTACATTGTTGTTGTTGTTGTTGTTCAGTCGTTTAGTCGTGTCTGACTCTTCGTGACCTCATGGACCATAGCACGCCAGGCCTTCCTGTCCTCCACTGTCTCCCGGAGTTTACTCAAATTCATGTTCATTGCATCGGTGATGCTATCTAACCATCTCATCCTCTGCCATCCCCTTCTCCTTTTGCCTTCAGTCTTTCCCAGCATCAGGGTCTTTTCCAGTGAGTCCTCTCTTTGCATTAGGTGGCCAAAGTATTTGAGCTTCAGCTTCAGCATCTGTCCTTCCAATGAGCAGTCAGGGTTGATTTCCTTTAGGATTGACTGGTTTGACCTCCTTGCAGTCCAAGGGACTCTCAAGAGTCTTCTCCAGCACCACAGTTCAAAAGCATCAATTCTTCGGCGCTCAGCCTTCCTTATGGTCCAACTCTCACAGCCATACATTACTACTGGGAAAACCATAGCTTTAACTATACGGACCTTTGTCGGCAAGGTGATGTCTCTGCTTCTTAATATGCTGTCTAGGTTTGCCATAGCTTTCCTCCCAAGGAGCAAGCGTCTTTTAATTTCATGGCTGCAGTCACCGTCTGCGGTGATCTTGGAGCCCAAGAAAACAAAATCTGTCACTGCTTCCATTTCTTCCCCTTCTATTTGCCAGGAAGTGATGGGACCAGATGCCATGATCTGGGTTTTTTTAATGTCGAATTTCAAGCCAGCTTTTCCACTCTCCTCTTTCACCCTCATCAAGAGGCTCTTTAGTTCCTCTTCACTTTCTGCCATTAGGGTGGTATCGTCTGCATATCTGAGGTTGTTGATATTTCTCCCGGCAATCTTAACTCCGGCTTGTGATTCATCCAGCCCGGCATTTCTCATGATGTATTCTGCATATAAGTTAAATAAGCACGGTGATAATATACAGCCTTGTCGTACTCCTTTCCCAATTTTGAACCAGTCGGTTGTTCCATGTCCGGTTCTAACTGTTGCTTCTTGACCCGCATACAGGTTTCTCAGGAGACAGGTAAGGTGGTCTGGTACTCCCATCTCTTTAAGACTTTGCCACAGTTTGTTGTGATCCACACAGTCAAAGGCTTTAGCACAGTCAATGAAGCAGAAGTAGATGTTTTTCTGGAACTCTCTTGCTTTTTCCATGATCCAGCGAATGTTGGCAATCTGATCTCTAGTTCCTCTGCCTCTTCGAAACCCAGCTTGCACTTCTGGTAGTTCTCGGTTCACATACTGCTGAAGCCTAGCTTGTAGGATTTTGAGCATAACCTTGCTAGCATGTGAAATGAGCGCAATTGTACAGTAGTTTGAACATTCTTTGGCATTGCCCTTCTTTGGAATTGGAACGTAAACTGACCTTTTCCAATCCTGTGGCCACTGTTGAGTTTTCCAAATTTGTTGGCATATTGAGTGCAGCACTTTAACAGCATCATCTTTTAGGATTTTAAATAGCTCAGCTGGGATACTGTCTTCTCCGCTAGCTTTGTTGTTAGTAATGCTTCCTAAGGCCCACTTGACTTCACTCTCTAGGATGTCCGGCTCAAGGTCAGTGACCACACCATCGTATTTATCAGGGATATTAAGATCTTTCTTGTATAGTTCTTCTGTGTATTCTTGCCACCTCTTCTTAATCTCTTCTGCTTCTGCTAGGTCCCTGCCTTTTTTGTCCTTTATCATGCCCATCTTTGCACAAAACGTTCCCTTGATATCTCCGATTTTCTTGAAGAGATCTCTAGTCTTCCCCATTCTATTGTTTTCCTTGATTTCTTTGCACTGTTCATTTAAGAAGGCCGCCTTATCTCTCCTTGCTGTTCTCTGGAAATCTGCATTCAGTTGGTTATATCTTTCCCTTTCTCCCTTGCCTTTTGCTTCCCTTCTTTCCTCAGCTATTTGTAAAGCCTCATCAGTCAGCCACTTTGCTTTCTTGCATTTCTTTTTCTTTGGGATGGTTTTAGTTGCTGCCTCCTGTACAATGTTACGAACCTCCATCCACAGTTCTTCAGGCACTCTGTCTACCAGATCTAATCCTTTAAATCTATTCCTCACCTCCACTGTATATTCATAAGGGATATGATTTAGGTCATACCTGAGTGGTCTAGTGGTTTTCCCTACGTTCTTCAATTTAAGCCTAATTTTTGCGATAAGAAGCTCATGATCTGAGCCACAGTCAACTCCAGGTCTTGTTTTTGCTGATTGTATAGAGCTTCTCCATCTTTGGTTGCAAAGTATATAATCAATCTGATTTCGGTATTGACCATCTGGTGATGTCCATGTGTAGAGTCGTCTCTTGTGTTGTTGGAAAAGAGTGTTTGCTATGACCAGCCTGTTCTCTTGACAAAACTCTATTAGCCTTTGCCCTGCTTCATTTTGTACTCCAAGGCCAAACTTGCCTGTTATTCCGGTTATTTTTTCACTTCCTACTTTAGCATTCCAGTCCCCTATGATGAAAAGGACATCTTTTTTTGGTGTTAGTTCTAGGAGGTGTTGTAGGTCTTCATAGAACCGGTCAACTTCAGCTTCTTCGGCATCAGTGGTTGGGGCATAGACTTGGATCACTGTGATGTTGAATGGTTTGCCTTGGATTCGAACTGAAAGCATTCTTTTGTTTTTCAGGCTGTACCCCAGTACTGCCTTTCCCACTCTTTTATTGACTATGAGAGCTACTCCATTTCTTCTAAGGGATTCTTGCCCACAGTAGTATATATAATGGTCTCCTGAATTAAATTCGCCCATTCCTGTCCATTTTAGTTCGCTGATTCCCAAGATGTCGATGTTCAATCTTGTCATCTCATGTTTGACCACATCCAGCTTACCTTGCTTCATAGATCTTACATTCCAGGTTCCTATGCAATATTGTTCTTTACAGCATCGGACTTTCCTTCCACTTCCAGACACATCCACAACTGAGCGTCCTTTCGGCTTTGGCCCAGCCGCTTCACTCTTTCTGGAGCTACTCGGAATTGCCCTCCGCTCTTCCCCAGTAGCATTTTGGACACCTTCCGACCTGAGGGGCTCATCTTGCGGCGTCATATCTTTTAGCCTTTTGATACTGTCCATGGGTTTTCTTGGCAAGAATACTGGAGTGCTTTGCCATTCCCTCCTCCAGTGGACCACATTTTGTCAGAACTCTCCGTCATGACCTGTTCTTCTTGACCTGACTTCATTGAGTTACGCAAGCCCCTTCATCACGACAAGGCAGTGATCCATGAAGGGGTCTACTACATTATATAGCTATAATTGATAGCCACTATTTGGCCTGAAAACAATACCATTCCTTCAAAAAATAGAGAAATTTAAGAGGTTAATGTAACTGAGTAAGCTTTCTATACCACATTGCTTAGAAATTCTAAAGGTTAAGGTGAAGGTTCCCCCCGCACATTTGTGCAGTCGTGTCCGACTCTAGGGGCCGGTGCTTATCTCCGTTTGTTAGCCGAAGAGCCAGCGTTGTCCGAAGACGCTTCCACGGTCATGTGGCCAGCATGACGCGCGTGGAACGCTGTTACCTACCCACCGAAGTGGTACCTATTCATCTACTTGCATTTGCATGCTTTCGAATTGCTATTACTTCCCTGTTTATCCAGGAAGAATAAAACCGTATTTTAAGCCTGTCCTCCCTGTGGAATTTTTGTCCAGTGACAGTCCAGCAGTTCCATATTTGGCTAATTTTGAAGAGCCTGAAGTCCCGGCAGTGCTCATGTTGCCATATGATTCGGGTGGGAGTGAATGAGCAGAACACAGAGTGCCCCCCCTCCCGGTGCTCATCAAGGACCCCTATCTACCTTAGAGGCTGTTACGTTAAAATAAAAGACAAAAATGTCAACTGGAAATAATAAGTGAAGTCTGAAGAGCTACAAAAAACCATGGGAACTGGGAATGACTTTTGGTATGACTGGGCTCCACTGAAATCAATACAAAGAACAAGTAAGTTATTAATAAAAAATTGAGACAGATTCTGAAAGGAACCAAAATGGATTTCTAACAAAAAGGGTTAGAAATAGTAGATATAGTAGATACGGTATATCTTGGACTTGGCAACAATAATTTTGTTCTGAGAATGCCAGTACCTTGTTATTTGACTAAAGTGAAACAAACCTAATGAGAATACATTTTTGATCCGAAAAAAGACATAAGCAAGCAATTCTTTTCGTTTTATATATGGAACATTATATCTGACATTGTCTCCAGTTTTGTCGTGTGAATCATTCAAAGACTAAAAAATAGGATTCTCATATATGGTGCATACAGTGTGTGCAAAGAAGGCTGAAGGAATTCTGACAAGTATAATTTTTCTGTGCTTGGTGAAGTGAAGCAACATTTCTTGTACATGTGAAGAAATATTTTATGGCTTAAACTCCCTTGCAGTTGATTTGAAGTCAGTGATAAAAATTGGCAGGACTGATGATAACAGTTATCATTCTCAAATGTTTGTCAGGGCACCAGCATTGCCTGATTTGTGTCCCTCAGCTAATTCGGTTAGTGTTTGTTTGCTTTTGTTTGCTTTTGGTTCTGCTTAGCACCTAAATAGCAGGCATTTGAGTGTTTCACAATAGAACAATGGTTCCCCATAGCCACCTGGTGCCTACATAGCCTCTTTGCTAGGTAAACCAACTGTGGAATAAAAAACGAAGTGACTCACTTAGAAATGCAGTACAATGATCAGGATTTGCTGAAGATGCAGCTGGTCTTGAAGTCTAGCCATAATGAATCAAAACATTTATCTGTGAGTCTGCTCTATATTATTTCATTGGTGCTGTTCTTATGACATGGTACCTTATCTAGTTGATGCATATCCTTAAAAAGTTAGTGATTATAGTCATGTTAGCAAATACTTGTTCATGGATATACTTCGAATACAAGCCTATTGTTCTCAGTGCAGAGTTATGTATGTCCTTAAATCTCCCCACCTATATCGGCTGAAAAGAAATGAGTACTAAGTGCAATCCGTTTTGGCTGGATTGTGCTGTTTGTTTGTTTATTTATATTTATTTATATTTATTTATTTATTAATTTAATTTAATTTAATTTAATTTAATTTAATTTAATTTAATTTAATTTAATTTAATTTAATTTAATTATTTGTATGACCGCCCATCTCCCCCAGCGGGGAATTCCTTTTTCTTGTGCACACTCTATCACAAAATTCTGGAATGTCTACTATGTAGAGAGAACTTTGGATAACATATGGCCTGCTTCACAAAGTAGTGTAAGAAGCCCAAGGAAATATAAATTATTTTGCAGGATAGCTCAGCTTCATAAATTTATTTATTTATTTATTTATTTATATTTGTATTACTGCCCATCTCCCCCATCAGGGGATCATGATCTCATTCCACAAGAAGTAGTAAAAGATTGGACGGGCCCTTTAAGCTCCCCTCCTTTCGAGGGGTGATTTTTATTCATCAGTTGGAAAATTGTAGAGTTTTTACAGGACTACACTAGCCTCTTACCAGCAAAGCTAATTGGGTATTATGCTAGAAAGTAGTGGAATTAGGTCACTAATCTCTACAGTACTGTAAACTGTGTTTAAAGTCTTTCCAGACTCTTTCACGCTCATCATAATAATTTCAGTAGAATACAGAGAGTTCTGTCCTGTCATTTCATTGGCTTCTAGTTCATCAGGAAAAGTCAACCTCTGTTGGGGCCTGCTCCACCTACCCGTTGTCTATGTAAAGGTGTTAACACTTCATTGCAAGTATTTATTTACCAATATTTCTCAAGCATGAGTGACATGGAATGCATATTGTCCTCCTCATGCACATGCTTTTTGGAAACGGGAATGAGGGTGTGGTCTCCAGCCATGTCTTTTGAAGTTCTTAAAAGCCCTGCCAGAATTCTACCATAGTTTTCATTCATCTTAAGGGGGAAATCAACAAGAACAGTGGCTGAGCATAGTTTTAAAGCACATTCACCTTTCCCACAAAAATGTCACAAACCACAAAAAACCCTGCCACACAGCCCTCTGCCTGTTTTGTGTTTTGGCCCACGCAGTGTAGCCTTGAGCCTCCCAAGAAATATTAAGCGCAGACCCTTGGCCACAAAAGGGCTGCTGATCCCTGGCTTAACCCCTTGCTAGAGGCTGCTCTATCCCCATTTGGGAGATTAATTATGTTAAACTGTTTACATCCCCCCACTCCATATCCAAGCTGGGGAAAAGACTGCTTTGAAATATTTCTTTCAAAGCCCAAGAATTTTGAAAGGAGCCTGATAAAAGTGAGTGAAATTCTTTGAAATCTTAGTTGTGGACTCTGCTGTGTGTGTGTGTGTGTGTGTGTCATTCATATTCACAGAAGAGAGCCTTGTTACAATTTTTGTAAATAAGAAGTCTGCTCTGGTTGAGCAAAGCAACCATTATACTTATTCCAAAAGCTCAAGTAACAGCATCTTGACCTTATTTTATTTTCCATCCACCAGTTTCCCACGTCTTCCTCCTCAATTGAATTTATATCTTTTACTGTCTAAAGGCCTAGTGCAGGAGCCCGAGGGGGGCCACACATGGCCTTTTTGCCCTGCCCGGGGGCCTCAAGGGTCATGGTCAATGATGTTACAAGAATGGGCAGGGCTGAAATTTTCAGCCTGGGTTTTGGGGAATTTTGAGTGAGGAAAATTGACAGTTTGCCCCTTAACCTTTCCAAAGTGGGAAAGATTGATTGGTGGAAGAGGGGTTAGTAGGTAAAATAGTGCTTTAAGGCTCTGTCAAAAAAAAAAAAACACTACCAGAATGTTTTGATCCTGTCTACTCAAGGGCAGCAATGGGAAGCTGTAGGGTGCTGGGGGCTGAATATGGTGGCAGGCGGCTCCCCTTACACCAGCATTTTTTAAATTTAGGTCAGACTACCAAAATAATGGTTATCATTTCTTGCATTTTCCCAATAATGATTCCCTCTCTCTCACCTATGGCTCACTTTTATTTTCATATTTTAGAATACAGGTAATACTCTGTAAAATGCAGGATTGGATCCAGGGAACCCTGCAGGAAAGAAAGTGGCAGGAACTGAATTCCCTTCTTCCTGATTTATCTGCCATGCTCAAGCAAGTGTCCTAAAATCTTTGCCCTGGTAATCAAGGAACCCAGGTGAATGGGTTGGCTGTAGCACAGCAGAGGGAAGAAGGAATTTCCAAAAATCAGGTTGAGACACCTACTTTTCACCTAATTTGGAATCTATCTGAGACTTTTAGGCAATGGCCGATAGGGAAAGAGAAATGGATATAAAAGTCACATTTTGAAGGCCCGTATCACCATGTTTCTCTAGTTCCAGCTTCAACATTATCCAATGTCTACAGCTACAAATGAAGTAAAGATGTCCTCAAGCTGATTTTGACTCCTGGTGACTAAATCTGTGCAGTTTTCTTGGCAGAGCTTCAGAATAGTTTGCCTCTGCATTTTCTGGAATATGTTTTTGATTTCTCAGTTTTGCCAACAGTCCTGGAATTCCAGAAGTAACCTCAGCTTCTGAGTTCAGCCAAGGTCAACTAGGTAACCTTGGCCGAACTCCAATCCAAATAAAGCAGTATATATGATATAGATGTGGAAAAGTACATCACCTTCTAGGACCATGTGCTTTCAGGTTTTACTGCTGATACGTCAGATTGTGCTGATTTTCAAATGTACCCCTGTTGCAATTTAGGTTGAAGCAGGATTAGTCTTCTAAACAACTTTATCATGAGAACTGGATCGTTGACAGTAGTATAAGTGAAGAGGTAGCAGTTGTCAAAAAATCTTGGCAAACATTACAATCACTGAACGTTGCCAGCTTTTCCATGTTTATCCTATTGTGGGTAAGAAAAAGGCAAAAACTATTTAAATCCAGATGCAATTTTTTAGAATTTTCAGTGATGCTAGTTGATAGGGGGCGTGGTGGCTCAGCGGGTAAGACGCCAGGCTTGTCGATTGGAAGATTGCAAGTTCGGAGGTTCGAATCCCTAGCTCCGTGTGACGGAGTGAGCTCCTGCACTAGCCCCAGCTCTTGCCAACCTAGCAATTCGAAAGCATGCAAATGCAAGTAGATTAATAGGTGCCACTTCGGTGGGTAGGTAACAGCATTCCACGTCATGCCGGCCACATGACTGCGGAAGTGTCTTTGGACAACGCTGGCTCTTTGGCTAACAAACGGAGATGAGCACCGGCCCCTAGAGTCGGACACGACTGCACAAATGTGCGGGGGGAACCTTTACCTTTACCTTTAGTTGATTTTATTCCTATAGTACTATTTTCCCCAAAATATGAATTGTAAGAGAGGCTGAGGAAGAAAAGGGTGTATTTCAAAACAGGACAAACAGAGCAGATGAACTTTGCAGCCTTACCTGGTAAAAGAGCCATTAGTCCTTCAGGTAAGCAGTTCAGAAGAACTTCAGACAATTCACAGAGACCCTGCCTTAATGAATTCACTAATAAAGGAAGGCTGGATGTTTGCTTATTCGCTTCCATAATTCTGTATCCTCACCCCCTTTTTTCCTGGCATTAAACCTGATTAATGAAATTCCAGATGAATCTTGCTTCCTTGGTTAAGAGTTGCTGTTTAGGGATTACTCTGCAGCTCTGCTACAGAATTCTAGGAAAAGACATAGTTGCCTTAAGGAGATGCTGGGAGATGCTTGTTGTTGTTTATTTGTTCAGTCGCTTCCGACTCTTCGTGACTTCATGGACCAGCCCACGCCAGAGCTTCCTGTCGGCCGTCGCCATCCCCAGCTCCCCCATGGTTGAGTCCGTCACCTCCAGAATATCATCCATCCATCTTGCCCTTGGTCGGCCCCTCTTCCTTTTGCCTTCCACTTTCCCTAGCATCAGCTAGGAGATGCTACATGATAATAAATATTTCATTTAAAAAAAACAGTTTTCAAGTAAATGTGTTTATTCTTAACAGTTCATCAAAACATTTTTGCTATTGAACAGACTTTTCTATTCAACTGAGTTATTTCAGAATATCCAAAGTATTTTATTAAATCTGAATAAAACATGCTAAATCAGATTCCAATCAATTCAAGAGACTGCAATATTTTCTGCAAAATCCATATCGCTGACCTTAGGATTCCTCAAATTTACAAAATTTTGCTATATTATTTGATGGCAAAACGTGTTATAGCAACCCTTTGTTCTTATGCTAGAATTTCCAGAAGTGGCAGAATGAGGATTTCAAAAACATGTCAAGTTTGCTCACTTTATTTAGGCAGAATGCTCTGCCAGAAGAGGTAGCTTTTACAAGGACTTCAGAGTATGTGTGTTCATAAAGAAATATGAATATGTACATTCTGTTATACTGAAAGGCATCTTGTTCAGAGCTTCTGGAAATCTTCATGGCTTTCTTTGGGTCTCAAGGCTACTAGATCCTGCTGTTTGCCTTTCTCTTAGCTCACCTTTCTTAACCTTCATCACTTTCATTTTCCTCTGCCATTGCTCTCTGTGCTAAAACATATTGAATAGAATTAGAGGTAATTTTGTAGGGTTCTCTTGTTGGGAAAACATGTTTAGGTGAAGACAAAATTCTAGACTTTATTTGTGACTCTCATCCTGTTCATTGTAAATTTAACGATCGGTCTATTTCTCTACCTGTATTGGAGGTATTTTCAAATGTTAGGAAACCCTCTTTGCATTGCTCAGATTTCAGGTTGCCTTGGATGCTTGAAGATCAGGTCATTAAGCCCATTGCCTTCTTCATTGTTCTTTCAAATCAATCATTGGAGTGAAAAATCTCAGACTGGGATCAGACATGGTAGGATTAGTTTTTGCATAGATGTTAATGTGATTGAGTAATGAACTGAATGAGATTTGGAATTAAACTGGGATTTTGATTCTGAATTCATTGGGTTTAGCCCCTCTGTAGAGGTAAAAAGGTTAATTTACATCCTGGGCATTAGGACATAGTAAACTAGGACTGATTGGGGTTTAAATAATATCTTCTCTGTTCTTACAGCAGAATGAAGTAGTAGAGAAGACTGTTAAGGGACCACATCTGTGACCTTTTACGTGCAAAATAGGCACTCTCCTGATAACCTATATTTTTTGTTTGAAACCTGGGGAGTGGACTAAAAAATAGCATTGTATGAACTGGAGTCAGAAATGGAATACTTGACACTGCCATTTATTTTTATTTATTTATTTGTTTTTCTAATTTCTGCCACTGCCCATCTCCCCCAAAAAGAGGGACTCTGGACTCATTTCAGTTCGTATCTAATTTTATTTTATGTATAATACTCCCCCTAGCCCCATCTCTGCACTGGACGTAATAAGATTACAGAATGTCAACTGTACCTCTTCAGATTGTGTCTCACAGTGTTTGGGTTAATATATCTGGGACAGGTGCGACATGCATGCAGAAGCATGATTCAAATCACATTTTGCCTATTGAATCCAGATCTCTGCACAGTCCTAGTATTAATATACTTTTGGTGTCTACTTTGTCCTACAATGTAGACATAAATATTAGCAAACAGAAACCCTGTTTTAGTGCTTTCAGCAGCAAGTGTCATGCTGCATGACCAACCTCCAGCTTTCAGCCTATAGGAAGGTCCATAGTTTCTCTGTTAGAGCTACCATAGTCCTTTGTAAACTAAAACTGCCATTTGTTCAACTATTGTTCTTTTTAAAAATGGATTAAATTATACTTTGATGTTCTTATTTCTTAATAAATCACAATTCAGATATGATAGAGAACAATAGTCTGTTTAAAAGCAGAACCCTTTAATCTTTCCATACACGTTGACAGGAGCGGAGCCCCAGAGTTTTGTTCCCATGACAAATCAAAAGCATAAGAAAACCCCGTGTAGGTTAGACCAAAGACCCATCCAATCCAACCATCTCTTCCCATAATGGCCAGCCAGAAGTCCATGAGAGGAGATGAAGGTGGGAATACTCTCCCACTGGAATTGAGAGGCATAATGGTTTGAGAGATCAACTTGATACCAGCTTTTTAGCACTCAAAATATCTTCCCGGGTCTGCTTATATTTCGTAAGTTGTCACTCCCACCCCAATGACACACAAGAAAACCCTAGATGCCAGGACACACATTCTGGAGATTCAGTCAGGTAAAGCATTACTGTAATCCGAATTCAGGATGCTGGGTATGCTTTATCATCTAAGTCAGGGCTTTCCAAACTTTTCCCGTGGCGACACACCAATGGTGTCGCGCAAGAAAACCCGGAAGCGCCGCAGTGGTGGTGGCGCGTAAAAACCCGGAAGTGCCGCCGCTGCGGCGCTTTCGGGTTTTCACGTACCGTGGTGGCGGCACTTCCAGGGTTTTGCATGCCGCCGCTACCGCGGTGCTTTCAGATTTTCATGTGCCGCAGTGGTGGCGGCAGCGGTGTCCTAGTGTGCCATGCGAAAACCCGGAAGCGCTGATGGCCTGCCATCGCCGCCATGCGTGCAGCCGCGCGCCATCAGCACTTCCGGGCTTTGACACGACACACCTGGGCCCTGCAGGTGACACAGTATTGTGTCGCGACACAGTTTGGAAAGCTATGAGCTAAGTAGTTGGTCTGTGCCTTCTCTTGCTCTCCCTCATTCTCCATTCAGGAGCAGATGTTTTGGTTCCTTGTCCTGTACAGAACTTCTGAAAAAAAAATGTAACCACTGAGGGCACCAAAATAAGACTTCATGTTGGACTATCATGAAATTAATAGCAACAGAGGAGTGGGCAGGATCCAGTGCTTTCATCTAAAGCAGCGTCACATTGCAAGATCCACCCATTTTGCATGTGCATGTAATGTCACAACACATGCACAAAAGAGGCAAAGCTTATGTTACCTTGGTGTGACACCGCTTTTGTCATTTGCCCCCCTTGATCCCCATAATTGCAGTGTTTTCAAGAACATTGCCTTTTGTACATTGCAATGTTTCAGTTTCCCAAGCCATCACCATTAACTCTGTAGTTTTTGTTTTGGTGAGTACCATATGTGTGTTAACCTTGAATTATGCACATTCCAAAGATAATCTCTTTAAATTGGCTAAATGATTAGATAAGAACTAGTTCTTTTTGCACACATGCCTTTATGAGTTGGTTATAAGTTAGTGATGATGGCATTTGATTGGAGAGCTGGAATATTTATACTTACATATAAAATTAATATTAATGTTATAAATATTATAACATTAATAGTAATGCTAATGCCCTTAGTAGTTTAGCATAACTTCTTTGGAAATATTGTATTATTTTTAACCAACTTTCAGAGTAGATGATGTTTCTTATATTAACTTGAATGGCTGCTCTGTCTAGCCCAATATAAGCTCTTCTGAACATCAGTTCTTCAAGATCTCAGGCTGGGATATTACCCAGCCCTGTATATGTGAGAGAATAGAGAACAAAGCAGGAAGGGCTGTTTACATGCAAACCAAACACTGTTTTCCTGAGGTATGAATCCTCATGTGAATTATTTAAAATTCAGTGATTCTGCATTAGGCATTTATTTACACACCTGTAACATCTTAAACTGAGGCATTCTTGATGTTTTCCCCAAATGCTAGAACCTCTTTTGGGGTTTCTGAACTAGCCTGCAGACAAGGTCATTAATTTGCTTTACTAGTTCTATTCCTTATGTAGGCAATTAGCTATTAACAATCTCTCTAGCCTAATAAGCTTCCTGTTCCTTTTTTTAAGACACAGGGCCAATAAGCATAGAAGATACCCACACCTACAGCAGAATGCCAGATACCTATTACTTCCATCTTTCTAAAATGGGAATCACACTCCATTTTCATAGCTATTTCATTCATGTTGGGAGATGCAGATGAATCATAAGGTAGTGATGGGCTGGGTTTCCTGCTGATATGTCTGAAGGGAATGCCCAGTTATGACGCCTCTTGCTTTCAGGAGTAGTCAAACTGGTGCTGTCTAGGTATTTTGAACTCGAGTTACCATGGGCCCTGACCAGTAGGGCCAAGTGGGAGTTGTAATCTAAAACAGCTAGAAGCCGCTAGGTTGCCTACCCCTACACTAGTGTTTTAGGGAAACAGAAACTCTCTTATAGAGAAATGGTTAAATTGCAATATTATTTTTATTGTTGATAATACTACTTTGGAAGCCTTGCTTCCTCTTAAAACTAATGCGATGATAACCACATCAAATGCATGCATGATCACTTGGTTGTCTTCCATTGCAGCTTCTTGTGCTTTATTGGAGGCAGCTGTATCGTAGCTCTGGTACTCAGAATTAGACATTTTTTATGACTGTTTCAAGGAAAGAACCACCAGTGTGCGTCTATGGATCCTGGGAAAGTGTCTGTTTTGTAAAGAGCTGGCAATGATTTAGCATAAATGACTGTCTGGAAGGGACAGCAACAGTTAGATGAGGTAGTCTGTATGGGTTCATGGAAGGGTTTTATTAGTACTAATGGGAGTAATTGCTTTGAGGGACTGTAAGTAATACCATCTGTTATCCTTCCCATTCCTGCCCTTCCTCCTCTGGCCTCCCGTGACCTCATCTGGCTGCCCCCCCCCCCTTTGTCCTGCCTCAAGTCTCC
This sequence comes from Charina bottae, assembly GCA_023362775.1. Classification (NCBI taxonomy): domain Eukaryota; kingdom Metazoa; phylum Chordata; class Lepidosauria; order Squamata; family Charinaidae; genus Charina; species Charina bottae. Next base: position 1,199,224 of record JALMGJ010000052.1, on the reverse strand, counting down.
GCCTGCAGCTGATACCCATCTTGTCAGTCTTCCTGCACAGAGTCCTTGCTTTTTTCTGCCTCGGAGAAGATGGGCTTCTGATACTTCAGAATTGCTGCAGCAGTTTAAAAGTCTGTTTCTCTGCCCAGAGAAAAAAGGGCTGACTTTCTAGTCAAAGAGCTTTTAAAAAAAAAAAAAAGATGCAACCAAGCCTGCTCAGGGACTGCTTTTCTATATCAATAAGAATTGTGGCTGGTTATGAAGCCCTAACTGCTTTTGAACTGATCTCTGGTTTAGGGTTTTGATTTATATTGTCACATGATGAGATTTTTTGGTGCGATTATGGCACACAAAGGATCACAGATGATTCTTGGCTCAAATGTCTTTTTTGCTTTTGTTTGTCAGGAATGCTAGCGCTAAGAATGTTGTGTTGATCAAAAGCAAACAGCCCTTCCTGAATGTTGGCAAACAGGATAGAAGGAAGCAAGAGCTGGGTTAGCCTTGAGCCTGTTCATGCCACTGCTCTCTCCTTGCTCTAGACCAGGGATGGGCAACGTCAGGCCCGCGGGCCGTATAAGGCCCGTGGGGCTCCTGCCTAAGGCTCGCGGGGCTCCTGCCCGCAAACCCCGCCCCTTCCATGCGATTGGCTTCCGCCTGCAAACCCCACCCCCCGGTGCTTGTGATTGGCTCCCGCCCGCAAACTCCGGCCCCCGGTCCACGGAAATCCCAGAAACCCCGCCCCCCAGTCCACGGTTATAAATATCCAAATGGCTCTTGGGAGAAAAAAAGTTCCCCACCCCTGCACTAGACCAAGGCTCATGTTGCAATACAAAAAAAAAAAGCTGGAGAACTCCAGGGTCTGTACAGCATGTTTCTCTGGGAAGGTGGGGTGGGTTAGAATGGCCTTCCAATGCCTTTTGTTGCATTCATTTCCAGCTGGGGGTTCAGAAACAGTCCCATCCTAGGAGGAAAACATGCCCCCCCCCCCCCGGTATGGGGAGTGCATGCTGTAGGCTAACTGGACTCTAGGCAAGGCAATAGAGAAACCAAATTTGCACTTGGACCATTCCTGGGAAAAGGTCACTCCCCATTTCTTTGTACCACAGTTCTAAGAATCCCTCAAATCCCCCCTGAGTGTCTGTCCACACATACACCTCTCCGTAGAATGGGTAAGAGAGGAAGAAGAACAGGCTAGATCTAGCTACTGTAGGTCTGTTCCTGAACCAGTCATGCGCATAGAAAAATTGTAGTGGTAATAGACAGAACTCTCCAAAAATGACATCAACGTACCCGCCAAACAAGGGAGGGCCTTCCCAAGTTCTCCCCTGCTCTTATAGCCAGGGCTGGCGGAGGGGCCTGTTCAACACTGTGTCACTGTCACCAGAATGAATGATAGAAAGTTATGGTAGTAGACATGCATCAAGTATGAAGAACTCCTCAAAAAGGAAAGAAAACAGAACAAATCCTTCAGCCCAGCCCAGTTCATTCCCTCACCACATTTTATTGTATTTGTAAACCAAGCTACTATTGTCTTATACAAGCACAAAAGGTACACAAGAGCCCATCCCCAAAAGGAGATCATCCCAGTTCAAACAATTATTGTGTGGTAAATCATTTCTTGTGTTCCCCTTTTTGCATGTGGGAGATGCATGTGCTCTGTTGAGTTCATTTGAGTTTTCAGACATTCTTATATGAATGCTGCTTTGTGCAAATTGTGAATTGAATTAGATGGCTGAAAGCTCGCTGTGTGTGTGTGTGTGTGTGTGTGTGTGTGTGTGTGTTCCCTTGCTTTCCAGAGCCCTTGTCTCTCTCGCTTTCCCCTCCTCCTCCTGCAGGCAAGGCAAGGCGCAGAGTGAATCAGCATCCTACTCTAAGGTCACAGGATGACTGTTGGTGTAATAGCACTGGGGCAGTTGGCTGATAGGCCCAGAAGATTCCAGAGAGATGTTTGGATCTAACCAGCCTTTCCAGCCCTAGCAATAGCAAATCATTCACAGCTCTATTTTGTTCCCCATTACCTAGCGCAGAGCTTTCCAAACTGTGTGTCGCGACACAAAAGTGTGTCGCCACACACAGTCTGGTGTGTCGCCACACAACCCGGAAGCGCTGATCATCATCAGTGCTTCCGGGTTTTCCCGCGGCGACACACCAACGGCGCTGTGCAAAAACCCAAAAGCGGCAGCAGCGCTTCCGGGTTTTTGCGCGCTGCCGCAACGGCGGCACTTCCGGGTTTTCCCGTGGCGACACGCCAACGGCGGTTGGTGTGTCGCCGCGGGAAAACTTTGGAAAGCCCTGACCTAGTGTCTTCTCCCTCTGCCTATAAAAAGCATAGCATTCTTTGGTAGGTACTATCTCCTTCAAAACTGTGTTGAACAATTACGTGAAGTACCTGTTTCTGGGAGCGGATTTGTGAATTCCAGAGCTTCTGCAAGAAAGTGCGCTTTCAGAGTGATTTACTGGAATTCTATATTACACTGTCCAATTGGGATTTTTAAAGTTATTATTCCTGTTATTCACAAGGTGGGTCATAACGTTTATAAAAACCAATCAAGAAACACATATTTGTTTTCCCATATTTGTAGGACTTGTAGACCCCCCCCTCTCACTTGCAGGTTTGCAAAGGGGTTTCATTAGAAAAACACAGATAGAGATATGTCATGTTTCAGTGTGGTAGGCAAACAGCAGGCCTGTGCCATCTCCTCCACTCCTTGGAAGGACTCCTCATTTTTCCTCTTTGCATGTGTGCATATTCATGCGAAAGACCCATGTCAGAGAGCAGGAATGCCTTCCTTCTGTAGCCACATGTGCAAAAACGGGGAAGGGGGGCTGAGGGAAACGGGTGTGCATGGAGAACAATCATTTTAAAGCAGGCACTTGCTACTCTTTTCTCTTTTCTTGGGCATTAATCAATTATAACTGAAACCAAATGAACCCTGCTATGTGTTTCAGGACACTTCGCTTATGATAGTGAACTATCATAAAAACAGGCAGAAAGCTGTAATAAAATGGCTTACCTAGCCTTTTGCTCAATAGAATTTTTGTCTGGAGGTGCTGGTGAACTGGGGTACTAATTAATATTTTATTTTATTATTTTATTTTATTTTATTATTTTATTTTATTTTATTTTATTTTATTTTATTTTATTTATTATTTTATTTTATTTATTATTTTATTTTATTTTATTTTATTTTATTTTATTTTATTTTATTTTATTATTTTATTTTATTTTATTTTATTATTTTATTTTTATTTTTCAAATTTTGCCACCACCCATCTCCCCCCAGAAGAGGGACTTTTGTACTCTGGGCGGTTTACAGTAAAGTTAACAAGTTAAAAACAATAGCCATAAATAGGATATAAAATATAAATACAAATACAACATATAAATATAAAATAAAAAATAAAATCCAGATGGAATAAAATATCGAGTTCAGTTCGTATATATGTGAGGAGCACTCTAAGGCGCCAGCCATCCCCAGCAATAACTACTCCCCTCCCCGCCCCAAGCGAGGTGGCAGAGACAGGTCTTCAGGGTCTTCCGGAAGGTCAGGAAGGAGGGGCTTGCCTCACCTCTGGGGGCAGAATGTTCCAGAAGGCGGGAGCCACTGCAAAGAAGGCCGCTTCCTGGACCCCAGTGCAGAATATTAGAAACAAATAAATGCTAACAAAAGCAGTAGCTTGAATTTTTTTATACAGTAAGTTATTTTAAAAATATATGAGTTTTGTTCAACTTCAATACAAGTTGCTAACTTGTGTTTGGATAAATATATTGATGGAAAATAAAATAATATTTCTTCCATTTAGTCCATTCCAGATGCGTCAGATTATAAACCCTGTTTTCCACAGCAAAGTGGAAGACACAGCTTGGTGCCTTAGAATGATGGAAGCTGTTGAGAGCATTGTATTGGGCAAAGCTGAGATAGAAGTTTAAGTTTTAGAGAGTAAGATATGATTAATTTGCTGTAGCTTTTGAATAGATGAAGCATGTTACAAGATATTATAAAGACAATCAACTGTTGCTCTGAGAAATGGATCCCTTGCTGGGAAGACACAAGTTTGTAGTTATCTAGACTAATTTTGTTCAAATAAAATTCAAAGATAACTGGATTCTTAATGTTCCAAAAATAGGAACGAAACAGGGCATTGCTTTATTACTGAAAAGGCAAAAGCAAGGAAGCTGCTGTCACTGGTGATCTTTATGGGTAGGTTTTCAGCCATCAGAATTTCTTGGAAATTGCACAGAAGCGAAACGTTTCCACTGAGAAAATAGAAATCCAGTTGACATGATTCAAGCTACATTCAAGGTTGAAGGGAATTATAAGAACAGCAGCTCCAGCCACATTATGTAAGGGCACAAGGTTTTCTTCCAAGAAACAAGAAAGTCAACAGTAGGGATCTTCTGGTGACAATTAGTCAACCCTTTGTGTCCATTCCTTCCAACAAGTAGATTACTCTGTGCCAGCATTTCTCAACCTTGGCAACCTTAAGTGGGTGGACTTCAATTCTGGGAGTTTGATCAAGCCAAGAAGTTGCCAAGGTTGAGAAACACTAGTCTACACGTATGAGTTTCACCACTCCTCTTTTATCCTCACAGGGCTCCTATTGGGAAATCATGACTGGTGTAGGATTATCTTCTGACAATTCTGAACATTCTGGCAAATGTTCTTGGTTCGCCTCTATGTCTTTGCAGAAGAGTTGTGTTTGGCTTTTTATTTTTCTCTTCGGTTTGTCACAGTTCCTTTTTTATTTTTTAATTAGAACTTACATAACCATTTTTTCTCTTTCCCCTCAACCTGGCTTTTGGCAATTGTGACTGGGAGGGGCTCACAGGGCCTCAAACGGGGAGCAATCTGAGGGCCATCTTTAATTTTGGTCAAGCATGGCGTTTGTCATACTACACTGGTGTGAAGTTTTTCTCTTTCAAATGAAAGAAAGAAATTTAGAAAAGAGGAGGCAGAAATACATGGGAAGTTGATGTGACCCATTTATGGATTTGGGCTTTCGCACCGGGAGAGCAAAGCATGCTTGGGTTGTCCCTCACCTGCCTTTTAGGAGCGCTGGCAGCGGCCGCCTGTGCTCGTCAGGAGGCAGAGCGGCTCCTTCCCACCAGGGAGAGGTGAGACACAGAGCCTGCTGCTGCTACCTCCACCCACCAGGCCAGAGTCTTGTGTACTCAGAGAGAGGCCATTGGGCTGCCTTCCCTCTCCAGCAGATCTAGTACATGAGTTCGGATCAGTTGTGTAACGGCATATTTGAGGAAGTATAGAATGTGGTAGACAGGCATTCAAAATAGGCACTTTCAGCTATTTTGTGTAAGTAAAATAACAATTATGTAAAGACCTTGAGTGAAATTTATCTGTGTTTGTACATTATGTTCTTGCCTGTCCTCACAAAACCAAGTCAATTGATAAATCTGAAGAGCTCCTTTGTCTGAGTCTGTATAATAAGAACATAGTTCTGCTGGTCCAGACCAAAAGTCTCTGTCTGTCCAGACCGAAGCATTCTGCTTCCTTCAGTTGCTACTGTGACCCCGTGAACTGGATGTGACAGCAATGGCATTCTCTTCTTTCGCTCCTCCGCAATTGGTATTGAGAGGCCTATTGCCTCCAGTACTAGATAGCATAACTAGTAGCCTTGTTTGTTAAATTTATATCCCCCTTCCCTCCAGGAGGTCATGACAGTTTAATTCCCATTTGTTTATCCCTATAGCAGAGCTTTCCAAACTGTGTCGGGACACGTTAGTGTGTCGGCTGCAGTGTCTGGGTGTGTCGCGGCTGCTGCTGCCTCCAAGCCCTGCCAGGATTCCACACAGGTCCTCGTGCCTGCCTTGTGCCTTGCTGCCTCCAAACCTGTTGTGATTCCACACAGGTCCTCATGCCTGCCTTGTGCCTTGGTGCCTCCAAAACTGCTGTGCTTCCGCACAGGTCCTAGTGCCTGCCTTGTGCCCTGCTGTAAGAGTGTGTCGCGAAATGATGCCCTGCTGTAAGAGTGTGTCGCGAAATGATGCCCTGCTGTAAGAGTGTGTCGCGAAATGATGCATGTCTAAAAAGTGTGTCACCAACATGAAAAGTTTGGAAAGCTCTGCCCTATAGAAACAACCCTGTGAAGTGGGTTGGGCTGAGAGTGACTGGCTAAAGTCACCCAGTGGGTTTCCATAGCTAAGGGGAGACTTGAACCAGGTCTCCACAGTCCAACAGCTTAACTACTATGTCACACTGTCTTTCCTTATCTAACTGTATGTATGAATTTATTTACTCTCCCTTTAAAGTTATCCCGATGGTGTCAATCACTACATTTCTGGCAATTAATTTTATAGGTTTATGGCATGCTCTATGAAGTAGTACTTTTTTTTTTTTGGTCTGTCCTTAATTTCAAACCATTCAGCTTTACTATGTTCAGACCAGTATGTTGGGGTAGTGAAGAGGGAAATTTCTTGGCTTGATCAAATCATCCTGTTGTCATCTCATACTTTTCTGGAGGGGCCTGTATGTCCCAGTGAAAGTCGATTGGCCCGACTTGTCTCAGGACACTGGTGTATAATTTTTTACGTATTATGTCTTCCTGTTTCAGCTTGAAGCTGACAAGTTGGTTCTTCCGGTGAATTCTGGACCTCTCAGCTCCACTCCCAGCCCAAATCCAAAGCCAGAGGCCACCATAATCCCGGTGGAACCATCTCCCTTGGAAAAGAACAAGTGCTTCTTTGTGGATGAGTCCGAACCTCTTCTTCGCTGCGATTCCACCTCCAGCGGTTCTTCTGCTCTCAGCCGAACAGGCTCTTTTATTACCAAAGGTACTGAACTCTGCCAGTCCGAAACCTCAGTTGTTCATGGGGCCATTTTTAAATTTCATTCAGAGTCAGATATAAAGGGAATGGTCAGGACATATTCAGAATGCAGACTTCAGTTTTGCCCTGCAAAGTGCAGCATAGATATTTTAAGCACTTCGGCTGCACATATGGCAAATTATTTAGAAATTGTTTCTGGCTTAATATGATCCCTGAGTCTGCCTAGTATCATTTGTCATTATGCAAACTAGAGTTCCATGGCTTCTTCAACAATCCATTATTTAAAATCTTGGTTTAGTATTACAGGTAGTCCTCGCTTAACAATGGTAATTGGGACCGGAAACTCTGTCGGTAAGTGACGCGGTTGTAAAGCGCAATGTCACGTGACCATGCGGACAGCTGCGACAGTCCCAGTTGCCGTTGTTAGCTGAATCCCATGCGGATGCAGCATCCCACAGCCACGTGATTGCCATTTACAACCTCCTGCCGGCTTCCCCATTGACTTTGCTTGTGGGAAGCAGGCAGTGAAGATCGCAAATGGTGATCACATGACTGCGGGATGCTGCAACCGGCGTAATTGCGAGCCGGTTGCCAAATGCCTAAATCATGATCACGCGACCGTGGGGATGCTGCAATGGCCACAACTACGAGGAACAGTCGTAAGTCCCCCTTGTTCAGTACCATTGTAACTTCGAACGGTAATTGAACGAGCGGTCGTTCAACGAGGAGTACCTGTACGCATGAACCATTGTATTCTATTTAGGTCATCTATTAAGATGAAGGAAGTTGTATCTGAGACTTCTAAGCCCAACTCATCCATTACTATACAACTGGTTCTTTCTGGCTTAAACTGTACTAGAAGGAAGGGTGGGGGCTGCTGCTGCTGATTTGGCAACCATACATGCACTGTGTGAACATAATCATTGTTCGTCTGCTGTGTAAAAGTCTGAGGATCAAGTCATATTGTTCCTGGATCACAATGGTAGGATAATATTACTACTTTCTCTCTGGGCAACATATTCATAGCCCAAGCAGTAAAAGAGTAAACTGCAGTTTATGCTGTGACAGTAGGAAAACAGCAGTGTAGAAAATAAGTTGTTATCTCATAGTTTTTGAATATGGAGGAGAGCAGACTTCAGTGACCCAGACACTCTCATTTCATTACTCCATATTTAGGCTTTCTTCTGTTAGGAGTGAGTTGTTTCATACAGGATCTTACCACATTGTGAGTTGTGAGCCATTGAGTCTCCCTCCCTCCCTCCAATTGTAATGTCTCTGGGCAGCTTGCAAAAATGTTACAAAAATAATAAACCTAAAAACGATCAAAAGAAGAAATATAAAATACTATAACTTATAGTAAAATACTATTACAAGGATAGATAAAGGTTTTATGCTCAAGGAGGGGGGTGGGACCCTGGTGGCAGTTTGTTCCATAACACAGGTCCTGCCACGGAGAAAGTAGTGTTAATCATCAATGTCCAAGGTATTTGTGGCAGGGCCTGTGCCCAGAGTGCCCCATTGACCGTCTCGGACTGTGGCGTGGACTAGGGGAGCAGGCCAGTCTGGAAGCAGCTTTGGGGAACTCGGCCTCTTAGCCAGAAGAGCAGCACTGAAAACACCGCCTGGGGCAATTCGCTTCTTGCACGTCTGTGATTCACAGCTGGTTTATCTCCTCTTTTATTAGAAAAGAAAGACACGGTGCTGCGCCAGGTGCGCCTGGACCCTTGTGACCTGCAGCCCATCTTTGATGACATGCTCCACCTTCTAAACCCCGAGGAGCTACGTGCTATTGAGGAGATCCCGCAGGCAGAGGATAAGCTGGACAGGCTTTTTGAAATTGCGGGCGTCAAGAGCCAGGAAGCGAGCCAGACCCTCCTGGATTCGGTCTATAGCCACCTGCCCGATCTGCTTTAGGCACGGGTCGCCAGAGGCCCTGCGCACCTCCATGCTGGCTGCTGCTTGTACGCGCTTGGCGCCCATTAAAGACAAGACACAGGCAGGATGTTTTGTAGAAGTCGTGGCCAGTATTTTCCTCTTCAGTTTTCCTTTTTTCCCCCTTTTTGGTCTTCTGAGAGTGGCACATGTTTGCACGCTCTCCTGTTTATGATCTGAATTAAAAGATCTTGTTTTCCCCTCTTCTATTAAACATTTTAATTTTTCATTCAGAGCTGTAATTGTAGCCACTTAAAAACCATGGATTATATGTTCATACTTTACTTGTTGGATTTGGACTTGCATTTTAATCTTTTTAACCTTTTCAGGACCCTTTTGGATTTTTTTTTAAATTCCAATTTGATTTCCCCCCCCTTTCACATTTCAGGTATTTTAAATTCTTCTTCTCTCCTCTATTCATTGTTAGTTTGATCTGCTTTTTCTCAAGATGACTTTTAAAAACTACTGCTGAATGATGCACATTCACTGATATTTTACTAGCACAGCTATTTATTGTATGGTTTTCACATGGACAAACAGATGATGATTAGTGACTTGTGCTCCTCTGAAACTAGAATGCTAAAACATTTCAAATGTAACTTCTTCAGCCTTCCAGACAATGAGACATTGGCCTGCAGCTGAATGTAATTCTGTTTGCTTGACTTAAGGGAAATACGTTGCCTTGCCCCTGTAGGATCTCAGCAGGCTTGGTCATTTTGGAGTAGCACCTGGAGCTGGACTCTGGAAAGTAAAGGAGGACCCTGGTGGTGCCACATTTCTCTAAGATTTATTGATATGTGCTTCACAATCGTCCTTTTGTGGGTTTTTTATACAGACGTGGCCAATAGGTATATTTCGAGGCCTTCATGTGGTCTTTGACATTTTTCCCCATCCCCAAATACATTTCACTTTTTATTAAAAACGCTGCATTGTGAAAAATCCTGCCTCTGCTATATTTGCATCTACTATGTTCCAGGAATAAACCAATCTACGATCATGCTTATTTAGGAAATGATATTGCAAGGTGGCAACATGATGAGAGGTGATAGAAGGAGAGAATAACTTGGGGGGGGGAAAGACCCCTTGCCTTCTGGTGTACTAATTTATTAATAAATAATAGGTGTTTGCTATGTGATAATGTTTCTGTTTATCCTCCGTAACTAGTTGGGGACTTTAAAAGCAGTTCTTGCTGTCAGACGCTGGGATTTAAATGAATTCACACCCTAAGTTCAAGTGAGTGCATGTGTAAGACAGTAGCAGCCATGAAGATGGTAATGATCTTGAACTATCAAATCTGATTTGCCAGCTTAGCCTAGTCAAACTGGGAGACCATGGATTCTAGTCTCACCTTGGGCACAAAGCCAGCTGGGTGACCTTGGGCCAGCCACTCCCTCTCAGCCCTAGGAAGCAGGTGGCAATGGCAAGTCACTTCCAAAAATGCTGCCGAGAAAACTGCAGGGACTTGTCCAGGCAGTCGCAAGGAGCCAACACTGACTCAAAGGCACCCCCCCCCCCAAAAAAAAGGTAATGGAAGGATACGAAGGCTGCAAGTCTTAAGGTTGCTCGCCTTGAGTCAAAGGGCTCACCAGAGTGCTGGATGTTTTCGACCCTTTTGGACACAGCTTTCAAGGTATGCAACTGCACCTTTAGAGTGGATACTTACATATGTACTTCCAAAGACACTCAAGTAGTTTCGCTTTGTTTTTTTAACAGTGGCATATTCCTCATGTGGTATTTTGCATTTGCTGAATGTAAAATTAAGCTGACTTCACAGAAGGGGAGAGTTGCAAATGAGTTTACCATGTGTTGCAACCCTTTGGATTTGGCACAAAGGGCAGAGTAAGTACAGTTGGTAGGCGTGCAGTTGAATAGTCTCAACCCTGTTGCCAGCCCTGTTGCCTGTAGCTGAGTAACAATGATTAAGAGGCAGTGTCCATTGCATACCCTCTTTTGCATTCAGGGTATTTGGGTAGAAAACGTAACTTTTATTGCTTCCTGTAAAATAATGGCATTCCTTGATTCACTCCAGACAAACAACTTACGGTAAGCATGCTTTATTCTGGTAGAGTCGGGCATGCAGCTTAGAGTTGGAAGATGTTTTATTACTTGCTCTGGAGGATTAGAGCCTGTCTTGCATCTTGAGTAATACTTATTCTGCCCATCTGGCTGAGGCTGTCTTTCAGCAAGTTCTCAAACTCAAGCCATTGTAGGGGGTTCTCAGAAGTAAGGGAGCTGCAGTTAATCTACCCTCTGATGTAGACTCATTAGGGCAAGTCTTGAGGACATCACAGAAGGGAAAGTAGTGAGATCTTCAGTGTTAAAGGCTGTGCAGCACTTCAGTTTCAAAGTTTTTTAAAAACTGGTTTTGGAGCATGTGGGATGTGTGTGTGCCTGCATGCTCGCACAGCAGCTGTCTGTAACTCCTTAAAGCAACTACAGAAGGATCCTAGGGAAAAAGATACTGCACGTGTGTGTGTCTCTTGTGCACTGAAGCAACTTTTTGCTTTCACATCCAAAGTGCTGCACTGTATATTCTCAATAACAAGTACAAATAAAGATGTTATTCTCCCAAGGATTAATGGGAAACTCTTAGGAAGTTACATTAATGAGAATAATATTTAATGCTTTCCATGAGAGTTTCTAGTTTGAAAAAAATGTAATTTCAGGAATCCTTGTATTTGCTTGCAAACCTAACAGCAGAATTATCCCCAGACTACAAAAAGGAACGCTTAGTAATTCAGTTCAAGTTTAAGGTGGAGGTGGTGACTGAATAAAAGTTGCCACCTCAACAGTTGTGTGCTAGCTCTTTTACAAATGTCCTTTTGCTCAACTTAAAAGTTGTATCAGATTCAACCTATGGACAGGAGGGCCTGTTGTAGCTTTGTTCTACTCACAAAAAAGTTAACCTGGCTTTTTGTGGTTTGAATGTCTACAGTCTGCACCTAATTGATAGGCATATAAAAGAAGATGGTGCCAGTTAGAGTTATCAGAAAGTGAGATCTAGTCTAGAGGGGACAGCAAGGAGGAGCTGGTGAGGGAAATAAATTTTGCTAGAACTTGAAAATTTATCACTGTTCACCAAGCCACTGGGACAATGATGAGAAGAGCTCGTTTTATGAAATGGTTTACAGATTTCAGTTTAGGTGAGAGACTGCAAGTTAATCTAAAGGCTAAAAGTGTAAGAAAAAGTCCTAGTGTGTTAGTATCTGATGGAAGGGACATGACATATATTTGGTAAACTTGGTAGCCTTATCTTTGCACAGAAGTTGGGATGGAAAACACGGAGTAGGGTCCCTTAAAACTGCATGTTGCTTTTTTTTAAAAAAAAACTTATTTTCAGTAGTCCTGTCTCTTACGATGTGGAGATTCATACCAGGTAAAAATGGCTCACTTGACATTTCTGCAAAGATCAAGTAACAGCAACGAGACCTAACCTTCCAAGAATGTTGGCCTTTGCTCCGGAAATGTTTCCCCATTTGAGTTGGGCACACAATTAGCTGTTCTTGAGTTTCTCATGGTGATGTCACTGCAGCTGCCTTGCACAGATTCCCTCTTGCCCTAATTTCTTCCTGTGTTTTAGCTGCTTCTCTCTAATAGCAAAGTTCAGCAATTAGCTACAAAGGTTATTTCTGAGAAAAGCATTGGGGGGAAATGGGAGAGTCTGAGAAAAACACTCTCATCATTCCTGATTTGGTTGCAGAAATCACATGGTTGCTCCTAAATGACATCAGGAGGTGGGTTTTGTTTGGCTTTTGGTGCCTGAACAGAAAGGAAGAACAGAAAGCTGTGGTCACATTTAAACAGTGATCAATCTACTTGGCTGGATAGAAACCAAGAGAAATACATCTGCAGAATTCACTGCACTTTAGAAACAGGACTGAATTCCCCACAATGTGCTATACTGCAGCCCTACGAATTGTGGTCTGCTTTCTACAGCAGATACGACTGTTTTTTAATGGAAAGAGGCAGCCTTCACCAAATTCTTAACTCTTTCATCCAAAAATCTTTATTTACCAGTTCTGCTGACTATTCCTTACTATGTCAATTGGGCCTCTTGATCAGTGGAAGCTGGAACGTGCTAGTGCCCACCTGCAGTTGTTGTTCTTCAGTCGTTTAAGTCGTGTCCGACTCTTCGTGACCTCATGGACCATAGCACACCAGGCCTTCCTGTCCTCCACTGCCTCCCCGAGTTTACTCAAATTCATGTTCATTACATCGGTGATGCTATCTAACCATCTCATCCTCTGCCGTCCCGTTCTCCTTTTGCCTTCAGTCTTTCCCAGCATCAGGGTCTTTTCCAGTGAGTCCTCTCTTCGCATTAGGTGGCCAAAGTATTTGAGCTTCAGCTTCAGCATCTGTCCTTCCAATGAGCAGTCAGGGTTATTAATTAAAGTAACTTTTAATGCAATCAGGCTAAAATATTGTATAAAGTATTGCCAACTGCAATACTTCATACAATATTTTAGCCTGATTGCATTAAAAGTTACTCCAAAGCAGAGTTCAATAGAAGAAACAAGTGGAACTATATAAAATTACCATCTGATCACTGGTGGACAATAGATAATCTGTATCTGTGCCTAATGTGCAGGCACAGTTCTCTTCCTACATCAGAGGACTTCTCATTTGGTCAACAGTACATTTGGCCCAGGTATTCCAAGATGAGGAACCTCAGGCTCAGAAGTTGTGAACACATACGTAGGTATGCAAAGACTTGCCATTTAAAAGTGTTCCTATGTGGTGCTTGTGAGATAGTGGGATTTGTTCCAATCCTGATTCTCCCATGGAAAAAGAAGCGTAGGATTTGGTAACAGGGCATGCCTGATTTTGATAATGTCAGACAGGAATTAATTACCAAAATGTACATGTAATTTGCAAATTTACATTTCAACCATGAGACAAAATATGGTTTCTCACGAGACCCTTCTGTCCTGCAACAAGTTGCCTCTATGATGCTCAGGCTACAACATTTGTTGATGGAGACAGAGATTAAAATATTTCACAGCCTCAATAGCAAATCACTGAAATTTGAAGTATGACTAAAAATAAAGTAGACTAAATCTTGCCAGACCAAAGCTAACCTTGGGAGGAACAGAGTCTCCTGTATGGGAAGTGAATAATCAGCATATTAAAGAACTCTGTGATTTCAGGTAATTGGAAATTTTGTTTAAGCTCCAGTTCTCAATGGAAACCACATTTGGGTGTAGCCAAGTTAACTTGGCTTTTCAATCAACCTCTGTGGAGATTTTCTAGATTTCCAAGCAGAGGGCCAATAACTTCCCAAAGCAATATCGTGGTTTTTTTTTAAGTGACATATTTGTCCAACATATTTTGGACAGCTTATAATCCAAGTTAACAAGTTCATTGGTAATACACTTGTAGTTTTAAATAAGTTATTTTCTGTTTGTGGGAGATGAATACCAATATTCTGTTTATCTTCCAAACAATGAAACTGCTATTATGTTGCCAGTGAGGCTTATTCTCAATGCTATCCATTTTATTAGGCACTGCCTAGTTTGCAAGGATAGTTTGCATCCTTAATTTAAGAAAATTCTCTACCCCTTGCATTTTACAGTACGTGTTCATTGAGGCCGTTTATGAAAGGAGGTTCATTAAACACCTAATGATGCAAAGCTGATAGAAGTTTAAGCTGAGACATAATGGCTTGAATCTAGTCACTCAATAACTTTTGGGAATCAGATGGGATGAAGTGGTTTCCCTGTTCCATGTCTTGCACCATAGAAGTTATATTCCCAATTTTGCAAAACAAAGCTGTCAGCATGTGCCTCAAGAGAATGTATTGTACTGTCTCATGAAGAGAATGAGTCTGTTAAAATACTGGTCCTTTGTTCTCAGAAATGTTGAATATTCCTGAGAGAGTGTGGGGACCAATGCCTGCTCCTTTGCTGGCCCTGCAACCTTGGGCCTATTTAGGGGAAAAGCCTAGAACACACTTATTCCAGATTTGATTGTCTGCATCTCAAGGGCACCTGCTGCACATATGTCAACACCAAACTGCAGGGTCCCGACAGTCAGCAATATCAGATCTCTGCCTCACGCCCTGTTGTGTCTGTGCCTTCTCTTGGAGGACTTCTCAGGTCAAAGTGTTCCAGAAGCATCAGACTTCACTCTGCCCGAAATAGGAAAGGGCAGATTGGCCTACTATAGTGGGGGCATCAAACAATTTTAACACTGGGAGTTTAGTCCTCAGCAGCTAGGCACACTTCTCAAAAGCACACAAGATTCTTCAAGATTTTAGCAAAGGGCTAATTTCTTTTAATATGGAGATAAATTGGCAATAGTGGTTGTGACTTTCTAAAGCAGTGCTTTCCAAACTGTGTCGCAACACTTTAGTGTGTCACAACACACAGTTTAGTGTGTCGCGAGGCGGGGGCACGTGCGGCGGCGGCACGCCATCAGCGCTTCCGCGTTTTAGCGAGGTCGCCACCGCACACGCCGCCGCCGTGCACGCGCCCCCCCGCACACGCCGCCGCCGCTGCCACCATTGGTGTGTCGCCAACGGCGGCAGTTTGGAAAGCACTGTTCTAAAGTGACCTGTACCTCAATTCATGTTGTTATCCGGATCAGGATAGGTCAATGCAGTTGACTCAGGCTATTGACAAAATATTTGGAATACTGCAATCAGGCATGAGTCATTTTGTTGCTGTTATCTTGAAATGATAAATACATTAGTGTTTCATATTTAGAGATGACAAATATGCATTAGGGCTGTGCAGGGCTTGAAAAAGATTTGAGGACGTGCCTCAGACATCGCATGAGGGGAGGAGCAATGCTAGCTATTAAAAGCAGCCCCGCTTTTTCCAGGCTTCAATGCAAACTTGAAAAAAGCTGGTGCTTTCAGTAGTTGACTGATTAAAGTTAATACAGCTCTTATAACAGCCACACCTTTGATTCAGCCTCATACGGAAGCCTGGAAAAAGACAGGCTACTTTAAAGAATAAGAGAGCTGTGGATGCTTTAAAAATGATTCAGAAGAAGCCCTTTGCACCTCACACAGCACAACACCTTTTCGCTGTACAGTAATTGAAGCGGGTATGTTGGTTTTCAGGCTCCTGCGTGAGGTGTGTCTGGGAAAAGGTGCCCCTGTTTCAATAAGCGAGATCATTAAGCAATGCGATGTTCAGACTGCTTGTTTGACACTCACGTGGAAGAGGCCCCTGCTTTGAGAAACAGTCGAGAGGTGCTTGCCAGGGTGCCCAAGCATTTCTTTCAAACCATTTTTGATGGGTGCGCAGCCCAAATATGCACACATTTCTAATATTCATGTAAGTTAGAACACAAATTTGGCACAATTATTTGGCACGGTTACCAAAAGTCAGCAGATAAATAAATCCAAACACCCAGGGTTTTAAATGTCATGGCAAGTGTTTACTCTCATATTTTGGAATATCGTTCAGTGTGTTTCAAATACAAGCTTCTCTTTGATTTCTGGATGTATTTATAATTAATGGACACAAATCTGGGTAAAGTGACAGGGCTTGAGAGAGTGCAGGATTCTTGGCCTAATATTTCTGCTCAGGCCTCCGCAGAGGGAACAGGCCACCTGGCTTTCTTTCACCTGCTTTTTATCTCCATTTCCTGGCACCCAACTGAGTTTAAGAGAAATCCTTCCTTGGCTTCCTCCTGCTTTAAAGAGCTTCTTCTGAGCCACTTCTCATTTCTGGTTTTCCAACACTAGGCAATAGGTCTTTGTCACCTGACAAGAGAGAGATATTCTTTTTGCTATTATAAATAACCTTTGTGATGATGTATTATGTTAAAGCATAATTAATACTTTAAAAAAATTAAAATTATCCCCTCTTCGTCACCTTTTTTCCCCAGATGAAAAGCCTAAAAAAATGTGAACTTTTATCAAGGGTATCTAACTCATTCTCTTGTTTTCTTGCTCTCCCACTCCAATAATTTTGTCTAGCCTTGTTTCTGCTTGTACTTTTCCAGCTGTAACAATACTGTGATAGATTTATAGTATTTCAGGTGTGACCACAGAATTCATGAATACAGGTAGTCCTCATTTAGTGACCACAATTGGGACCTGCAACTGGGTCGTTAAGAGAAGCAGTTGCTAAGTGAAACTGCGACTATGCTTATGATCTTGCTTCACCTTTCCTTTGCTTTACAGACCTGCAAAGGTTGTAAATGTGAGGATAGGTCGCAAAGTTACTTGTTCATCACCGTCATAACTGCAAATGGTTGCTAAAAGAGTCAGTCACTAAACAAGGACTACCTATACATAGCAAAATTGGAGGTTTTATTGTGTTCCATTTCGCCTTTCTATCCAATATGACCCAAGATACCAGATAGTAAGTACATGTTCACACTCACTGAGAGTGGAAAGTGGGAGTCAATATCTATCACATTATACATACTTAGTTTAAAATGCATTTTCATCTTATCTATTCAGGCACTTTTGGAAAGATGCCTCTGAAGCGCTTCACAGAGCATTTCTTTGCATCTAAATAATTCGGTGTCATTTCCAGCCCAGCTACTTAATTGATCTCCGTAACTCCAGAATAAGTTTTCCAGGAGAATGTGCTTGCTTAAGATGCCAGGTTCATAAACTGAAATCCAAGCATGTACAACATGGAATGCTGGATTAGCTGAAGAAATCATCATTGGTCCACTAAATTCACCTGGCTCCTTTCCAGCTTCTACTTTCCAATTAATTGGCCTTCTGCCTTTTAGAGCATTAAAAGTAATAAGAAGATTATTTCTTCAAGGACAGCTGCAGTCTGAACAAACCAGACAAGAAAGCTAAAGAATATTGCAGCAAATCTCTTAGATCTCTCTGCGGCTTTCGATACCGTCGACCACGGTATACTATTGGGACGGCTCAGGGAGTTGGGGGTGGGCGGTGTAGTTTTGCGCTGGTTCACCTCCTTCCTCCGGGGCCGTTCCCAGTCGGTGTTGATAGGGGAGGAGAGGGCTGACCCCCGCCCCCTGACTTGTGGGGTGCCGCAGGGGTCGGTTCTCTCTCCTCTCCTGTTCAACATCTACATGAAACCGCTGGGCGAGATCATCCGTCACCATGGGATGAGGTATCACCAATATGCTGATGATACCCAGGTGTACATCTCCATCCCAGGTGAAGTAAGTGATGCGGTCGATGCCTTATCTCAGTGTCTGGAGGCTGTGGGGGCCTGGATGGGGAACAACAGGCTTCAGCTGAACCCTGGTAAGACGGAGTGGCTGTGGATTGATGGCCCCCCTAGATCCGGGAAGTTGTCATCTTTGGTTCTGGGTGAGGTGGCACTACCTCGCTCGGATCCAGTGCGGAACCTGGGGGTCCTCCTGGACTCGCGACTCCTGCTCGAAGAGCAGGTGGCAGTCACGGCCAGGAGGGCCTTTGCTCAACTTCGTGTTGTGCGCCAGTTACGCCCTTTCCTGGATCGGGAGGCCCTCCGAACAGTCACTCACGCCCTTGTCATCTCCCGTATAGATTACTGTAATGCGCTCTACATGGGGCTACCCCTGAAGAGTATCCGGAAGCTTCAGCTGGTTCAGAATGCCGCGGCGCGAGCAGTTATGGGTGCCATGAGATCGGCACATGTAACACCTCTGCTACGCGAGCTGCATTGGCTACCAGTTTGCTTCCGGGTCCAATTCAAGGTGTTGGTGATTACCTTTAAAGCCGTATATGGCATAGGACCAGGGTACCTGAGGGACCGTCTCGTCCCGATAACGTCGGCCCGCCCCACCCGTGCATGCAGGGAGGGCATGCTTCGGACCCCCTCAACAAGAGAATTCCATCTGGCGGGGTCCAGGAGACGTGCCTTCTCTGCGATAGCGCCCGCCTTATGGAACATCTTGCCCCCGGAGGTGAGACTCGCCCCCTCACTCCTGGCCTTCCGGAAGGCCCTCAAGACCTGGCTCTGCCATCGAGCCTGGGATGACAGAGGTGGCA
Organism: Charina bottae; assembly: GCA_023362775.1. Taxonomy (NCBI): domain Eukaryota; kingdom Metazoa; phylum Chordata; class Lepidosauria; order Squamata; family Charinaidae; genus Charina; species Charina bottae. Next base: position 1,180,610 of record JALMGJ010000052.1, on the reverse strand, counting down.
GTGCCTCCTGGGGTTGGCTGGCCCCGTAGGAATACAATCTACACCACGGTCTCCAATCCATCTTGGATTTAGATAATTTATTACTGTATAGTATTATTTATTATTGTATTTTTAGAGGATATTTTTATAGTTTTTAAACTTTCAATTGTTGTAACCCGCCCAGAGTCCCTTGCAAGGGAGATGGGCGGGGAATAAATTGAAATAATAAATAAATAAATAAAATCAAAATGTCTGTGGAAGGTATTTCAGTAGTCAATAATGGTATGATTGGGAATAGCAAACTAGAAGTAAAGATTGAAAGAAAAATAATAAAAAAGGGAACATTGTGTCTCAGAGGAGTTGTACTATTCCTATTAATCTAATGGCATTTGCTAGGCATATTAGGCATCATATTCCACAACTCAGTTTCACAATCTGTGACTTCCTACAAGTTGGATTCCTTGTTTCACACATCAAAGAAAAGGATCATTGGATTGTGGTTCAATGCAACAAACAAAAGCAGGAAGGATCATCCTTGTGGGCTTTTTGCTGGAAAAAAAAATGAACTTGTAATTTATGGTTTTGATGATTAGAAAGGGCAGCTTATGGAAGAAGGAAATTATGATGTAACCTTAGAGAGAGGGTAAAATATAAAACGCATTTTTAACTGCTGTCAAAAAGATCAGAAGCCTTTTCTTTTTCTATTTTCTTATTTATTCACCATTCTTCCTTATTTTCTTTGTTTCTTTTCTAATATTTGTATTGCTTTATCTTGTTAAAAAATTCTTAAATAAAAATTATATATATAAATATAAATATCAGTTGGAAGAATAGACATGATGTCATAACCCCAGGTCTTCTTTTAATAAAGTCAGTATGGATCTCCACTTAGCACAAGGGCAGCCTGAAAATTACCCAAGTACTGGAGAAAAAGCTCCACTTCGAACTCACAAGATACTTTCCAGGCTCGTGTAAAATGCTTGCTGTGGACAAATGTGCATTTTGTTAATGCCGTGGCTTAAAACAGCTTGTGGATCCCTCAGATCTGCAGAGCAGCTGCTGCATACCTTGCAACTTGCCACCAGTACTGCTCATCTACTTAATAGTAGTACCCCCCCAATGATATTAGCATCACAATTCCCAGAATTTGCACCCAATAAGGCCAGCCATGTTGACTGCAGTCTCTGAGAGTTATGGTCCAGAGCTATCTGCTCCGAGTAATGGTCAGAAGGTGTCTAGCCAGGGAACACCGGCACATTGAATGGACAGAAACAGTGCACACTTATTTTTCTCCATTTCTTGGCTCTATTTTTCTCTTATGGTCCAGAGGGCTACCTCTAGGAATGGAGCTGGGCTTTTCCCTCTTTGGCCATTCAGACTTTGTCCTAATTCTGGAGTCTGCCAGTAATGCTAATATTTGTCAAGGCTGCTGTGCATGTGAAGCCTTATAATTATTACTAGCTGCTTGCTAGTAAAAAGCGGCTTGGAGGAATAAGACACACAACTGCCTGATTGAGGAAGAATCTGTTTTGCTCTCCATAAACAAGACAGTGCTTGGAAAGTGAAAACTCTTGTTTGTGGGACCCAGCAGGTGCCAAGTAATAAGGTTGCTTTCACTGCCAACAAGGTTTTTCCATGGTTGTTTCTCCACAAAAAGGAGTTTGTTTGCTTCAGCTGGAGAGAACCCAACCAAGTGATCCAAAATAAGTTTGTGTTGACACAGCAGTGAGAATTTCAAGCAAAGATGGCTGATGGTACAGTAGTTGGTGTTCAGTTATGGATCAGAAATTGACATTTATCACATTTTCTAAATATTGATAAGTTATTGCTCATTTAACATCGTAGGACGCATGGAATAAGATGCAAAAGGCTGGACAAGATTGCTCATCCTGAAGGTTAATATGAAAAGAAGAGTGGATCTCAGGCCAGATATTGCATTGGACAAAGAGAACATAAAAATACATATCAGTCTAGAAACCAGAGAGCTTGAGTGACAAAAATATTTGGATAGAGTTGGATTGACCATAGGATTGACCCTAATTTTCTTCTTAAAAATAAGGGTGATGTCAGATATACTGTAGATATTCTCTAAATATTCACACATATCAAGTAGTCCCTGAATATTCAATAATCTTCCCGAATATTGGATGTCCAATTGCATGCAGACTTGGGGATTTTATATGGAAACATAAATCAGGTTAAAAGATCCAATTCATGTTATGAAGAAACCAAAATACCACAAGGAGTGTGTAAAGGGTTAAATTCTCCAGAATATAGTCAGTCAGGGTCATACAAAAAAGAAGGAATGGTGGAAGTAGTCCCCCAAATTAGGCCAGATTGCCTAATGGTAGAGTCAAAATAAAGATGGAGATTACAAATGGAATGGTTACTGGTAGGTGCTGCAGATATCAAATTACACCTAGCACTATACCATGGTGAAACAATGCTCATCAATCCTCCCTCCAGGACTTTAACTCACACCCATCTTTCATTTTATACTCAAAAAGTTTGGGAAGGATCCAGCGATACTCACTTTTGATATGGATGGAGATGAACCTTTTTTCAGTATTAGTTTTTTATTGACATTTTGATAATGCCTTTTTAGTTGTGCCTCAGCTACTGCTTAGATAGCATCACCGATGTAACGAACATGAATTTGAGTAAACTCCGGGAGACAGTGGAGGACAGGAAGGCCTGGCGTGCTACGGTCCATGAGGTCACGAAGAGTCGGACACGACTAAACGACTGAACAACAACAGCTACTGCATTCTATATTCCTCTCCATTTAGTTGGTCCCATCTTCAATTCAAGATGATTGAAGAAACTGCTGTCCCTCCAGGCTTTTAAAGGCAACGGCTGTGTAGTGAATTGGAATCCAGAGTTGACAAGCAGGGTCAAGATACTTAGACTGACCTATATCTTTCTGCGCATCTGATCTAAATAGTATTTAACAAAATGAAAGCATATTATCCTGTTATTCTTTTTTTCTTGAAAAGCAGCCTTACTGTGGAAAGCATTTCAATGGCATGTAACTAAGTTGAAGCATTGGCATCAACTCAGAAAAATTATTTCACCTGTGTTTCAAACGTGATTTATAAAGATTCAATATATAAAATAAAGACCTGCATGGAAAAAAACAGATTTTCACAGCAGCTCTTCTGTCATGCCAATGGATGAATTGATGGTTAAATATGCTGAATTTAAAAACGTAAGAGTCCCTGCGCTAGGGCTTGCTTTACCTTTACTTTCTTCTGGAAGATGATCCAGGATTTGGAAAGAAAACGAGAGCACGCCCACTAGGAGGCGCTGCAGACCATAAAGCTGAATTGTCCCCCACCCCATCCCTCATTTCCCCTTACCCACACATTCATCCAAGGATGCCAAACTCTGCACAGTCCTACTTGAGGGATTAGATAATATTCTTGGATGAGTATGGCTGTTTTCACACAACTGCAAATTTTAGATAACTTTGGAACTCTGGAATTGAAAAAGAGCAAAGGAACAAAACGAGCCTGGTACATACCTTAATATATTGATCATGGCAACACCAAACGGGAATAAATATTTCTTAATACGAGTGCTAGAATTCTTTACAGCTGGTAGAATTTTTGTGAAATGTTCTTTGGAAGAGTGGTTTAACAAAACAGAGTATCCTTGTTTCCAAGTTTTCCATAGGAATGACAAGCTTCAATACTTCCAGACTTCGCCAGCAAAACAAACTGGTTCACATTAGTTTTCCATCTGTACATCTCGGTTGTTTTTATTTATAGCCAAATGCAGAAATGAGCGTATCCACATCCAGAAACACATCTGGTGTCAACCCAGGAATTAAACTAGATATTTTGTGCATTTCTTCTGAAGTTCTTTGCTCTTCAATTTGGCTTAAACCTATGATTAATTGTGTGCATTCTCTAGGATTCCTTGGTTATAGAGGGTGTTAGAAAGAGAAAAGAAGTTTTGAAAATTAACATATTTCTTCCCCCCCGCCCACTTAAATGCATTGGAAATGTTTACCACAACACATTAAAGTAATATTGATATTCACAGGCAAACACTTGCAATATTAATGACATATACTTTTGCATTTATATGTTTTATATGTATTTAGTTTCTAAGGGTACCCACTAACCAACGCATTTCAGCCTACAGAGGATGAAAAATTGGTAAGAACAAATAAAAACAACAATATAAAAACAACAGCACTGTACCACAATTAGTGGGTTCACACATCATCCCAGTGCCTGTGTAAAAATCTAGGTCTTTAATGCCCCCTGAAAGGTCAGCAGGGTCAGGATTGTATGACCTCTTAGGAGATGTTTTTTCAAAGACAGTCATGGTCACAGAGAAAGCAGGCCACCTGGGTCCCATTAGATGGCATTGCTTTATGGATGGGATCTGGAACATGCCAGTCGTGTCCAATCTTATATATTCACATATATGCTGACACTTTTTAAAGTAGCTGGGCATATCGTATCATGGCACCCAAGGTAAATTTTGTCCATAGGAATGTGATTGGGTCACATTGATCAGTACAACAACTGAACTTAAAGCACAGGAGGGAGATATGTTTGCCAAACATTTGCAGCATTAGAGTCTGGCCCTTACTGTCTGAGGTCATTATTGACCAACCTATTAATGGCATGAAAAAGGCACTGCCAGAAATGGATTCCCCCAACACCTGGCAAGTCATTCACATTATTCCCCTAAAGGTTTGTTTTGATTTGATTAAACAGACAGGGCGGGCCTATTTCAAGGTTGCACGCTCATCAAAGGCTGCCACAACCTTAAAGCTGCAGACTATTTCTGATCAGGGTTTGGTTTCTTTTCTTTTTATTCAGGATTTGATTTCCAGACGTCAGCCTATTTTGGAATATGAATCCTACAGCAGATTATCTCAGCATTTTGAACTCCAACAGGAACATCTCACAATAGTTTGAGATATTGCCAGGAGCCCTGCGCAAACACCCCACCCACCACCGTTTCTGATCCTGTTGGGAATTTTGTTAGCTTTGCTGCTGAGAAAGGAGAGAAGGGTGACACACCCAACCCTTTTAAGCACAAGGTGGCTCTTGCTCAGCAGCAACAGATCTGATAATCCACATCAGTCTCTTCTCTCCCCACTTCTCAGTGCTATGGAGCAGAGTGATGGCATCTGGACTGTTGGGGTTTGATAAACCCAGGAATTTACTGTTAGATATGAATTATACAGAGAGGCTTGATTTCTAGGTGAGAGGTGAAATAATCTGCACAGTCACCCAATTAGCAGCCATTGTTGTAGGAATGATGTGTCAGTGTGTGACTCATACAACGGGTGCTTAGAGTTAGGTTGGGTGTGGTGAATAACGAGAGTGACCTATAATGTGATTGGTCAGGTTCACTATATATGCAGAGACATTCTCATTTCCCATTATTCCCATTTTACCTTGTGAATGCTGTATCGTTGGTGTATCATTTTGTTACCTGTGGAAGTGATCTGTAAATACGTATGTATATAAAGTAAATAGGATATTTGATATAACTTCTGTTTGGAGTCTATTTACTGCATAGTACTTGGATCACTGGTGCCTAGGAGAGAGAAGCAGGCCGCTTCATCTGCGCACCCCGACATGGACCAGCTTTTCAGCATGACAAAGCAATCACAAGGGATTTGACTAGCAGACCATCTTCTCTCAATTGCCAGTTAAGGTGATGCCATCTGTTTGTCTTGGTCCCCTGCCACTGGCACTGGGGGGCAAGGGCTGTATGACATACTTGGCTGCCTGTCCAAAAGACAAATCACCCCCTCTCCTCCAACACAAATGGACTAAACTGGTCAGTGGATTTTCTGTTGCTACTGGCCTGCATCCTTCACCCAACTCAAGGGTAATAGACTTACATAAGAGAGGTGGGGCAGGTTGTTTGGAACCAATGATGTTGGAGGAAGGCGCGGGGGGGCGTGCGGCGGCGCTGGCGTGCACGGCGGCGGAGCGGGGGGGCGTGCGGCGGTGCGGGGGGGCATGCGGTGGGGTGCGTGTGCACGGCAGCAGTGACTGCTGCTGCCACCGTGCACGCGCGTGCCGCCGCTTCCAGGTGGTGTGGCGACACACCACGCTGTGTGTGGCGACACACTTTTGTGTCGTGACACACAGTTTGGAAAGCTCTGCTCTAGCTAATGGAAGCATTGCATCTGTGATTGGTAAGGGATTTGTATATGTACCAGGGTTAAATATTGAATTATCAATGTTGTGTGTACCTGAACTGGAGTACAATATAATTAGTGTGTCACAATTGGATAAACAGGGTTATACTGTATAGTTTGGTAATAATGAATGTATTGTTATGAAAGATAACAATGTTTGTGGCAAAGGTATTTTGCAGAACTGTCTTTATGAAATAGTTCAAACCAGGACAAGCAGAAGCCAACATGTGGCTACAATTAATAAGCCAACACATGATTCATGTGAGCACCTGTGGCATAGAAGGCTTGGGCATCCGAGTTTCAAAGTGATTGAAAAGATGTCAGAAGCAAGTTCTGGAATGGAATTGAAAAAGTGCCAAGTGTATTTGGATTGCACAGTTTGTAAGGTTGCAAACTCAAAGGTATTTCCTGTGAGCAAATTCAGTGATAGGAAATCACATAAATGTTTTGAATTAGTTCACACTGACTTAATTGGTCCACTACCAGCTACAATAGGGGGTGCTAAATATGTTTTAGTCATTGTAGATGATTACACTAGATTTGGGTTCTGTTACCTATTGAAAGCTAAAAGTCAAGCATTTGAAAAGTTTAGAAACTGGGTGCAGTTTGTGGAACGTAGGTATAGCACAAAGGTGTGTAGTTTACAAACTGACCGGGGTACAGAGTTTCTTAGTGGGAGTTTTCAGCAATGGCTCCGTAGAAGGGGCATTGTGCATAGGAGAACTAACCCACATAGTTCAGCTGAGAATGGCATGGCTGAATGTAGGAATTTGGCATTGCAGACAGTGAAGGATTCACTCATTGCTGACTCAGGGTTATCAAGTGGATACTGGGGAGAGGCAATATTAACTGCTAATTATTTAATTAACAGGTTATGGAGTGTATCTGTAAACCAAACTCCATATTATATGTTATATAGCAAGAAGCCACCATTAGCTCATTTGAAGGTGTTTGGGTGCACTGCCTATGTTCACGTGCATAAGGAAGTACGTAGGAAGGGACAGGCAAAAGCACAGAAGCTGGCGTTTGTGGGGTATGAGCCAGGGACCAAGGGATATAGGTTCACTGATGGCAGGAAAGTTGTTATTTCTAGATCAGCAAGTTTTAGTGAGCACAGCAATTGGCAGAGATTACACGGGAGTAGTGAGGTTTATCTTCCTAGTCAGGGACGTTTTGAGTTTTCAGAGCGGAGAGAGGCCACTGATGTGATTAAGAAGGAAGCGGAATTAACTCCTAGTGTGCCAATGATGCAGGATGCTACAGTATTGCGCAGATCTGAGAGAGTTAACAAGGGCATACCACCTCAACGTTATTCACCAGGTGATGTAAAAGTGTGTTTTATTGATTATGAACCTCGTAGTTACAGGGACATATTGGAGTTGCCACAACACGAGCAGAGTAGATGGAAAGCTGCAATGGATGTGGAAATGAAAGCCATTAATTCTCATAAGGTTTTCAAACCTACTAGGCTGCCTGAGGGACATAGAGCAGTAGGCTGTAGATGGGTGTATAAGAAGAAAACCTTAGTGAATGGTGATATTCAGTATAAGGCTAGGTTGGTAGCACAAGGATTTTCCCAGATAAAGAATCAGACTTATGATGAAGTCTTTGCACCAATGCTAAGAGGGGAGACATTTAGGTTTGCCTTAGCAATGGCAGCAGCTGGGAATTGTGTAGTACAGCATTATGATATCACAACAGCATATTTGCATGCTGATTTGAATGAAGAGATCTATATGATTGAAGCCCCAGGGTATGAATCAAAGATTGCAGGAAGGGTATACAAGTTGCAGAAAGCATTGTATGGACTCAAGCAGTCGGCACGTTGCTGGAATCTAAGTTTAGATAGGGAATTACAAAGAATGGGATTCAAGTGTAGTATAGCTGACCCATGTCTGTATGTAAAGCAATGTGAAAATGATGAACAGATTTTGCTTTTGATTTTTGTAGACGATTTGTTTCTTATAGCGAAAGATCAAAGCAGGGTAATTGAATTTACTGAAAATCTGAAACAACACTTTGATGTCAAAGATCTGGGAGAAATTAAGAATTACCTAGGCGTGGGTATTCAGAAGGTTGATGGAGGTTATGTTCTAGAGCAGCGGAAGAAAATTGAAGCACTGCTAAAGGAGAACAATATGGAACATGGCAAGGAAGTTCCAACCCCGATGACAACAGATTTTGTTAAAACAGAGACTGGAAATGATGACCAAACGTCATGTGATCAAGAACACTATCATTCAATAATTGGAAGTTTATTGTATATAGCACAATGGTCGCGTCCTGATATCGGGAACACAGTAAATGTTCTGAGTAGATATGTAACCAAACCTACTCAGAGGCATTGGCAAGATATCAAACGTGTGTTTAGGTATCTGAAGGGGAGTATTGATAAATGTTTATTGATAAAACCATGTAAGCCATTGAAATTGAAATGCTATGTAGATAGTGATTGGGGTAACGATGTACATGACAGAAAATCAATGACAGGGTTGATAATAATGTTTGGTAACACTTTAATTGGGTGGAGGTCTCGTAAACAAAGTTCAGTTGCCGTGTCAACGGCAGAGGCGGAGTATGCAGCATTATCTGATTTGTGTTCAGAATTAATTTGATATAGGCAATTGTTAATGGATGTTAATATAACAATTGAGGGTCCTATATGTGTATACGATGATAGTGAGGCATGTATACAGATTGCAAAGAGTGATAAGGTCAGAGCAAGAAGCAAGCATGTTGATATCAAGTATCATAATGTTAGGAATGCTGTCAAAGAGTCTCTGATAGATTTGCAATATTGTCCATCTGAGTGTAATGTAGCAGATGTGATGACAAAGCCTCTAAGCATAGATAGACATAGGATGTGTATATCTCAAATGTGTATGTCTTCTATTCTGTACAATTGAATGTAATATCTATTGTAAATTGAAGGGGTGTTGGGGTTTGATAAACCCAGGAATTTACTGTTAGATATGAATTATACAGAGAGGCTTGATTTCTAGGTGAGAGGTGAAATAATCTGCACAGTCACCCAATTAGCAGCCATTGTTGTAGGAATGATGTGTCAGTGTGTGACTCATACAACAGGTGCTTAGAGTTAGGTTGGGTGTGGTGAATAACGAGAGTGACCTATAATGTGATTGGTCAGGTTCACTATATATGCAGAGACATTCTCATTTCCCATTATTCCCATTTTACCTTGTGAATGCTGTATCGTTGGTGTATCATTTTGTTACCTGTGGAAGTGATCTGTAAATACGTATGTATATAAAGTAAATAGGATATTTGATATAACTTCTGTTTGGAATCTATTTACTGCATAGTACTTGGATCACTGGTGCCTAGGAGAGAGAAGCAGGCCGCTCCATCTGCGCGCCCTGACATGGACCAGCTTTTCAGCATGACAAAGCAATCACAAGGGATTTGACTAGCAGACCATCTTCTCTCAATTGCCAGTTAAGGTGATGCCATCTGTTTGTCTTGGTCCCCTGCCACTGGCACTGGGGGGCAAGGGCTGTATGACATACTTGGCTGCCTGTCCAAAAGACAAATCACCCCCTCTCCTCCAACACAAATGGACTAAACTGGTCAGTGGATTTTCTGTTGCTACTGGCCTGCATCCTTCACCCAACTCAAGGGTAATAGACTTACATAAGAGAGGTGGGGCAGGTTGTTTGGAACCAATGATGTTGGAGGAAGGCTGTATGCCAGTGGTGCAACACGTGGTTTCTTTCTTTCTTTCTTTCTTTCTTTCTTTCTTTCTTTCTTTCTTTCTTTCTTTCTTTCTTTCTTTCTTTCTTTCTTTTTCTTTTTCACCACAACTGTTAGCTATCCACGGGATAGGGTGGGGTTAGGAAAGCATTGTGAGTCAGTCATTCAAGCACAATAGGAATTGTCTTCAGATCCAGAAAAAATGTTAGCATTTTTATGGAGGATCCTTTATCTTTTGATTTTTCCTATTTGCAGGTCTGACGGAGCTGAAGTCTCCTTTTCCTACAAATAACTATGGAAACATCACCACAATGACAAAAAAGTCTATGAAATATTTAAAATCACCTCGATTGACCAGACTGTCGCTGGAGAGAATCCTGCTGGTCGCAAGTCGCTTTCCATTTGTCTCGAATCCTGGCTTTTCTTCTCCAGGTTCGGCCAAAGTTCTTGACTATTGGGTCTACCCATCTCTTTGGAGGTCGGCCAAGGGGTCTTTTTACTTTTCTTGGATACCATTCGGCAACTGCTGCTGTCCAATGGCCAATATATTTTATTATATTAAATATTTTATTAAATATAACTTTCTCTCTCTCTCTCTCTCTCTCTCTCTCTCTCTCTCTATATATATATATATATATATATAATATTAATATTTTAAATTTAATCAGGGCAGTCACGTTCTCAAGACCTCAAGGTACGTGAAAATCTAGAAGGTGAGATTTGCATACAATCAAAACAGAATAATTAAACCCTAATGTTGCTTGCTGATATCCTCACTCAAACGTTTAGCTCCACCATTCAAGCAAGAAGCTTTTTTGCAGTGGCATCCTGCAGTCTTTCCATGACTCCAGTGAAACTTACTTCCAAAGGAAATGCTTTCCAATTTTCTTGTTGTTGTTCAGTCGTTTAGTCGTGTCTGACTCTTCATGACCTCATGGACCATAGCACACCAGGCCTTCCTGTCCTCCACTGTCTCCCGGAGTTTACTCAAATTCATGTTCATTACATCGGTGATGCTATCTAACCATCTCATCCTCTGCCGTCCCCTTCTCCTTTTGCCTTCAGTCTTTCCCAGCATCAGTGTCTTTTCCAGTGAGTCCTCTCTTCACATTAGGTGGCCAAAGTATTTGAACTTCAGCTTCAGTATCTGTCCCTCCAACGAGCAGTCAGGGTTGATTTCCTTTAGGATTGACTGGTTTGACCTCCTTGCAGTCCAAGGGACTCTTAAGAGTCTTCTCCAGCACCACAGTTCGAAAGCATCAATTCTTCGGCGCTCAGCCTTCCTTATGGTCCAACTCTCACAGCCAAACATTACTACCGGGAAAACCATAGCTTTAATTATATGGACCTTTGTCGGCAAGGTGATGTCTCTGCTTTTTAATATGCTGTCTAGGTTTGCCATAGCTTTCCTCCCAAGGAGCAGGCATCTTTTAATTTCATGGCTGCAGTCACCGTCTGCGGTGATCTTGGAGCCCAAGAAAATAAAATCTGTCACTGCTTCCATTTCTTCCCCTTCTGTTTGCCAGGAAGTGATGGGACCAGATGCCATGATCTGGGTTTTTTTAATGTTGAGTTTCAAGCCAGCTTTTGCACTCTCTCCTTTCACCCTCATCAAGAGGCTCTTTAGTTCCTCTTCACTTTCTGCCATTAGGGTGGTATCGTCTGCATATCTGAGGTTGTTGATATTTCTCCCGGCAATTTTAACTCCGGCTTGCGATTCATCCAGCCCGGCATTTCTCATGATGTACTCTGCATATAAGTTAAATAAGCAGGGTGATAATATACAGCCTTGTCGTACTCCTCTCCCAATTTTGAACCAGTCGGTTGTTCCATGTCCGGTTCTAACTGTTGCTTCTTGACCCGCATACAGTTTTCTCAGGAGACAGGTAAGGTGGTCTGGTACTCCCATCTCTTTAAGACTTTGCCACAGTTTGTTGTGATCCACACAATCAAAGGCTTTAGCGTAGTCAATGAAGCAGAAGTAGATGTTTTTCTGGAACTCTCTTGCTTTTTCCATGATCCAGCGAATGTTGGCAATCTGATCTCTAGTTCCTCTGCCTCTTCAAAACCCAGCTTGCACTTCTGGTAGTTCTCGGTTCACATATTGCTGAAGCCTAGCTTGTAGGATTTTGAGCATAACCTTGCTAGCATGTGAAATGAGCACAATTGTACCCTTCCAACGAACAGTCAGGGTTGATTTCCTTTAGGATTGACTGGTTTGACCTCCTTGCAGTCCAAGGGACTCTCAAGAGTCTTCTCCAGCACCACAGTTCAAAAGCATCAATTCTTCGGCGCTCAGCCTTCCTTATGGTCCAACTCTCACAGCCATACATTACTACTGGGAAAACCATAGCTTTAACTATACGGACCTTTGTCGGCAAGGTGATGTCTCTGCTTTTTAATATGCTGTCTAGGTTTGCCATAGCTTTCCTCCCAAGGAGTAAGCGTCTTTTAATTTCATGGATTCCCAAAATTGCAGCATTCAGGGTGGAACTTTGAACGAAAGGTTTTGAACTATTCAAATGTCATATTTTTTCTCTTTTACTTACAAGACAAAGCACATTCTATCTTCACCACAAGTGGTTATTTGGTCAAATGATCCAAAATCACACCAAATATTAAATGAAGATGCCTCAAGCCCTTTGATGAAGTTGCTTGGTAAACAACCGTACCCTTTTGACCTGTATCCCCCTCTAGCGGCTGCAGCTGGAATCGCAGAAACAAGAGGGGAAAGCAACGGACAAAGGATTCAGCTGGCTGTCTTGCAGATCTGCACGTGTCTTTATTTTACCAGCCTAATATATATCTCCACGTTCGGACATGTGATTTTTAAAAGAATCACAGCTGCAATTTACTTCTTGTTCTTCTTTGAGTTACTTGGAATTCATTTCAAAACTCAATATATAGCATGACAGCCTTCTGCAATTATTTCAATAGGTTTCCCAGAACTAATTTCAACAGCAGGAAATATCCTAATTCCAAACAGGACACAAAGAGGTAAGGTACCAGTACTGGCCATTCTTTATAAGTTACAGTGTATTCTTTTGCACATTAAACGTGCAACATGAGCACCTTGCAACCTTAATCTTGCTATTGTAAAATTTCTCTCATAATTCTTTAACAAAACAAACTAAAACTGTACATTCAAGTTACAGAAAATATGATTAATAGGTGTGCAATTTAAGTATCATTTCACTGTTTTTATTCTGCTTGAATAGGGTGCTATACTTTTCCTGGGTCTAAGGCCACACGGGGGTCCTGGAAGGCATCCTCGGGGCCCATGTTCCAGAAGGGAGGCAGAACCAGGACAACCTAAACCCTGAATGCATTCTTAAACAGAATTAAAATACAATCAAATACAGGTAATATTAGGCTGACCATACGTCCCGTTTTGAACGGGACAGTCCCATTTTTTTAGCATTTTTCAACTGTCCCGTCGTTTTGATAAAAATCTCAATTTTGTCCCGTTTTTTAAACCCAGTGGGAATGGCGCGGAAGGAGGATCCAAGCCAGAGCTGCTGATTGGAGGCAGCCCAGAAGAGGAAGCCCTCCCGCCTATCAGCACATGGCAAAGGAGGGCGGGGTTTGCAGGCAGGAGCCAATTGCGTGGACCGGGGGCGGGGTTTGCAGGCAGGAGCCAATCACGCAGACTGGGGGGCGGGGACCCCTTTTTTCATGAATACGGAATATTACATAAGACCCTGTCCCGTTTTGCCATCCCAATGTCCCGTTTTTGTCTCAAGGAAATATGGTCAGCCTAGGTCAAGGGTCGGAAATGGCGGCTCGCGAGCCAGATGCGGCTCTTTGGCCCCTTGAGTGTGGCTCTTCCGCAGCTGAACTCACCCCCGCCCCTTCCACGTGATAGGCCCCCGCCCGCAAACCCCGCCCCCTGGCTCTCGCACTGAGCGAGGCCCGGCGCAGCAGGGAGGCAGCGCCATCTCCAGCCGCAGCAGCCCCTGCGCGGAGAGAGGCAAGCAGGCAGGTAAGCGGGCAGGCCTCGTTTCCCGCCCCCCATCATTATCTTCGCTCAACGCGGGCGGGCGGGCGGAAGCGGCCGAGGGGGGCGGGCCCGGCGGCGGAGGCCAGGGCTGCCCGCTTACCTGCCTGCCTGCCTCTCTCCGCGAGGCCCCTGATCCGACTTGGACCCCGGGAAGGCAGCGGGGGGCCTCGCGGAGCGAGGCAAGCAGGCAGGTAAGCGGGCAGGCCTCGTTTCCCACCCTCCATCATCTTCTTTCTTCAACCCGGGCGGGCGGAAGCGGCCGAGGGGGGCGGGCCCGGCGGCGGAGGCCAGGGCTGCCCGCTTACCTGCCTGCCTGCTTCTCTCCGCGAGGCCCCCGATCCGGCTTGGACCCCGGGAAGGCAGCGGAGGGCCTCGCGGAGGGAGGCAAGCAGGCAGGTAAGCGGGCAGGCCTCGTTTCCCACCCTCCATCATCTTGTTTCTTCAACCCGGGCGGGCGGAAGCGGCCGAGGGGGGCGGGCCCGGCGGCGGAGGCCAGGGCTGCCCGCTTACCTGCCTGCCTGCTTCTCTCCGCGAGGCCCCCGATCCGGCTTGGACCCCGGGAAGGCAGCGGAGGGCCTCGCGGAGGGAGGCAAGCAGGCAGGTAAGCGGGCAGGCCTCGTTTCCCACCCTCCATCATCTTCTTTCTTCAACCCGGGCGGGCGGAAGCGGCCGAGGGGGGCGGGCCCGGCGGCGGAGGCCAGGGCTGCCCGCTTACCTGCCTGCCTGCCTTTCTCCGCGAGGCCCCAGATCCGGCTTGGACCCCGGGAAGGCAGCGGGGGGCCTCGCGGAGCGAGGCAAGCAGGCAGGTAAGCGGGCAGGCCTCGTTTCCCACCCTCCATCATCTTCTTTCTTCAACCCGGGCGGGCGGAAGCGGCCGAGGGGGGCGGGCCCGGCGGCGGAGGCCAGGGCTGCCCGCTTACCTGCCTGCCTGCCTTTCTCCGCGAGGCCCCAGATCCGGCTTGGACCCCGGGAAGGCAGCGGGGGGCCTCGCGGAGCGAGGCAAGCAGGCAGGTAAGCGGGCAGGCCTCGTTTCCCACCCTCCATCATCTTCTTTCTTCAACCCGGGCGGGCGGAAGCGGCCGAGGGGGGCGGGCCCGGCGGCGGAGGCCAGGGCTGCCCGCTTACCTGCCTGCCTGCTTCTCTCCGCGAGGCCCCCGATCCGGCTTGGACCCCGGGAAGGCAGTGGGGGGCCTCGCGGAGGGAGGCAGGCAGGCAGGTAAGCGGGCAGGCCTCGTTTCCCACCCTCCATCATCTTCTTTCTTCAACCCGGGCGGGCGGAAGCGGCCGAGGGGGGCGGGCCCGGCGGCGGAGGCCAGGGCTGCCCGCTTACCTGCCTGCCTGCCTTTCTCCGCGAGGCCCCAGATCCGGCTTGGACCCCGGGAAGGCAGCGGAGGGCCTCGCGGAGGGAGGCAAGCAGGCAGGTAAGCGGGCAGGCCTCGTTTCCCACCCTCCATCGTCTTCTTCCTTCAACGCGGGCAGGCGGAAGCGGCCGAGGGGGGCGGGCCCGGCGGCGGAGGCCAGGGCTGCCCGCTTACCTGCCTGCCTGCTTCTCTCCGCGAGGCCCCCGATCCGGCTTGGACCCCGGGAAGGCAGCGGAGGGCCTCGCGGAGGGAGGCAAGCAGGCAGGTAAGCGGGCAGGCCTCGTTTCCCACCCTCCATCATCTTCTTTCTTCAACCCGGGCGGGCGGAAGCGGCCGAGGGGGGCGGGCCCGGCGGCGGAGGCCAGGGCTGCCCGCTTACCTGCCTGCCTGCCTCTCTCCGCGAGGCCCCCGATCCGGCTTGGACCCCGGGAAGGCAGTGGGGGGCCTCGCGGAGGGAGGCAGGCAGGCAGGTAAGCGGGCAGGCCTCGTTTCCCACCCTCCATCATCTTGTTTCTTCAACCCGGGCGGGCGGAAGCGGCCGAGGGGGGCGGGCCCGGCGGCGGAGGCCAGGGCTGCCCGCTTACCTGCCTGCCTGCTTCTCTCCGCGAGGCCCCCGATCCGGCTTGGACCCCGGGAAGGCAGCGGAGGGCCTCGCGGAGGGAGGCAAGCAGGCAGGTAAGCGGGCAGGCCTCGTTTCCCACCCTCCATCATCTTCTTTCTTCAACCCGGGCGGGCGGAAGCGGCCGAGGGGGGCGGGCCCGGCGGCGGAGGCCAGGGCTGCCCGCTTACCTGCCTGCCTGCCTCTCTCCGCGAGGCCCCCGATCCGGCTTGGACCCCGGGAAGGCAGTGGGGGGCCTCGCGGAGGGAGGCAGGCAGGCAGGTAAGCGGGCAGGCCTCGTTTCCCACCCTCCATCATCTTGTTTCTTCAACGCGGGCGGGCGGAAGCGGCCGAGGGGGGCGGGCCCGGCGGCGGAGGCCAGGGCTGCCCGCTTACCTGCCTGCCTGCTTCTCTCCGTGAGGCCCCCGATCCGGCTTGGACCCCGGGAAGGCAGCGGGGGCCTCGCGGAGGGAGGGAGGCAGGCAGGTAAGCAGGCAGGCCTCGTTTCCCACCCTCCGTCATCTTCTTTCTTCAACCCGGGCGGGCGGAAGCGGCCGAGGGGGGCGGGCCCGGCGGCGGAGGCCAGGGCTGCCCGCTTACCTGCCTGCCTGCCTTTCTCCGCGAGGCCCCAGATCCGGCTTGGACCCCGGGAAGGCAGCGGAGGGCCTCGCGGAGGGAGGCAAGCAGGCAGGTAAGCGGGCAGGCCTCGTTTCCCACCCTCCATCATCTTCTTTGTTCAACGCGGGCGGGCGAAGAGCGGCCGTGGGGGGGGTCGGGCAGCGACGACAAGCGGCGCGCTTCAGGCTTTCAGCGCTGGAAGGCGGGCCTCCTTCCAGCGCTGAAAGCCTGAAGCGCGTCGCTTGTCGTCGCCGCCCGCCCCCCCCCCCACAGCCGCTCTTCGCCACAGATCCCGCCGGAGCTGATCTCCCTGGACCCTGGGCAGCTGGGCCGGGTGGACGCCGTCTCCCGCCCGCAAACCCCGCCCCCTTCCACGTGATTGGCCCCCGCCCGCAAACCCTGCCCCCTGGCTCTCTAGCATTTCAAAATGTGCACGAGCATGTCAAAATGGCTCCCGGCATAAAAAGTTTGCCGACCCCTGGCCTAGGTAATATGAATGTTCTGCAGATACTGATAATTCCTCCCTATCACACAGGCCAGCAAACATTGTTTCAAGGTCTGTGGGTTGAGTCATGGCAACTGTATTTCTTTCTTTTGGTTGAAACGTTTCGCTGCTTATCCAAGTAGCTTCTTCAGTCTGAAGAATCCAAGAAGCTACTTGGATAAGCAGCGAAATGTTTCAACCAAAAGAAAGAAATCCAGTTGCCATGACTCAACCTACAGACAATTCCACCTGGATGACTGAGAATCTTCATCGACATATTGTTTTAAGGGGACAACTGCATGTCAGCATTTACAAACAGAATTAAAATGAAAAAAGTACCCTAAGCATGAATAATTAATTAAAGATTACAGTACCCTCTTGTTTCCCACACCAATCTAACAGCAGTTCTCTGTAATCAAAGCACAGCCTTGGACTGAATCCTACCAAGACAGTGTGGCTGAGGATTCAGAATCCAACTGAGTCCAGAGATTATGTGATCTCTTGCCTATGTACATAATGGTGTGGGTAGCAGGGATGTATCCATATTTCTTAATTTGGGAGTCCATTTAAAGATCCAAATCTGGCAGGAAGGAGGAGGACGAGCAAACACAGCTTTTAAGCTAAAAAATAAATGAGTAGATGAATAAAAAGCCACAGAAAAGAGAGCTGCTGCTCTGCCCCACTTTAAAATTAATGAATAAAAAATTCTGCTGCCATCTGATGGCTGCCCAAATTTTTATCAGGCCAGATGTTGGCAACCTGATCATAAATCATTTACTAAAAGTAGTAAACTAACTTGCACCAGTAGGTGGTAGGCACGTAACAGGTACAGACCATTATTTGACCTCAAATTGAGCAAGTCCTGATTTCAGCTGGTGGTTACTTAGCAATGGGGTGGAGTGGAGTCAGTTATGGTGATATCTAACTACAGTAACACAGTGATCTAATGCCTCTGGAAGAGAGTCACAATTTCTGCTTTGAGCCATTGCCCTGCCCCTGCTCCTTACTACGCCAGTCTTTCACTTCCATTTAACCCCTATCTCACATTCCAAATTTGGGAGGACATAGCGTTTCAACAAATTAAACTATCACCCAAAGAGAATATTTGTAGCTCAGGGTTGAACTGTGGAGTCCTTGGTGCTCTCTGAGCCTTGTTGTTTTCTTGCAGACGTTTCATTGCCAGGCTAGGCAACATCTTCAGTGCGAAAAGGGAGTGGAACTTGCTCTCTGTTTATATACCCTGGCTTTTCCTGCCTGTGTTGGTGGGGGTGTTGTACTCTCCTTGGTAGTTCCTTGATTGGGCTGTTTTTTGCTGCTTGGTTGATTGACTGAGTTAATAGTTCCTTGATTAGGGTCTATTGTGTTGTGACTGTTTGTCAGCGTATGTGCTGTTCCTCGGTGCAGCCATGAGCAGCTAGGAGAGAGGGTTAACGCCCACTTGGCCTCCTGCAGGGAAAGGACACCTGAAGTGAGAGCTTTCAGGTGGATTGCAGATTGTACTAACTGTGGAGTCCTTGGTGCTCTCTGAGCCTTGTTGTTTTCTTGCAGACATTTCATTGCCAGACTAGGCAACATCTTCAGTGCGAAAAGGGAGTGGGACTTGCTCTCTGTTTATATACCATGGCTTGTCCTGCTTGTGTTGGTGGGGGTCTTGTTCTCCCCTTAGGAGTTCCTTGATTGGGCTGTTGTTTGCTGCTTGGTTGATTGACTGAGTTAATAGTTCATTGATTAGGGTCTATTGTGCTGTTTGACTGTTCCTCTGGTGCTAATCTTGGTGTTAATCTTTGCCTATCTGGGTGATGATTGCTGGCAAGGAGTGTTCTGGTCTTCTGGCTTTTCTATTGTCTCTTATGAGTGGTATAAGAATTTTGAATTCTTATACCATTATATATTATTTATTTATTTATTATTTCAATTTATTCCCTGCCCATCTCCCCTGCAAGGGACTCTGGTCAGGTTACAACAATTGAAAGTTTAAAAACTATACAAAAAACAATATCTAAAATACATCCAATAATAAATTACATGAAATCCAAGATGGATTGGGGACCGTAGGATAGATCGAATTACTACGGGGCCAGCCAACCCCAGGAGGCACTGCCGCCTCTGTCATCCCAGGCCCAGCGGCAGAGCCAGGTCTTAAGGGCCTTCCGAAAGGCCAGGAGTGAAGGGGCCAGTCTCACCTCCGGGGGCAAGATATTCCATAAGGCGGGCGCTATCGCAGAGAAGGCACGTCTCCTGGACCCCACTAGATGGAATTCTTGAGGGGGTCCGAAGCATGCCCTCTCTGCATGCACGGGTGGGGCGGGCCAACGTTATCAGGACGAGACGGTCCCTCAGGTACCCTGGCCCTGTGACATATAGGGCTTTAAAGGTAATCACCAACACCTTGAATTGGACCCGGAAGCAAACTGGTAGCCAACGCGTAGCAGAGGTGTTACATGTGCCGATCTCATGGCACCCATAACTGCTCGCGCCACGGCATTCTGCACCAGCTGAAGCTTCCGGATACTCTTCAGGGGTAGCCCCATGTAGAGCGCATTACAGTAATCTATACGGGAGATGACAAGGGCGTGAGTGACTGTTCGGAGGGCCTACCGATCCAGGAAAGGGCGTAACTGGCGCACAACGCGAAGTTGTACAAAGGCCCTCCTGGCCATGACTGCCACCTGCTCTTCGAGCAGGAGTCGCGAGTCCAGGAGGACCCCCAGATTCCGCACTGGATCCGAGTGAGGTAGTGCCACCCCACCCAGAACCAAAGATGACAACTTCCCGGATCTAGGGGGGCCAGCAATCCACAGCCACTCCGTCTTACCAGGGTTCAGTTGAAGCCTGTTGTTCCCCATCCAGACCCCCACAGCCTCCAGACACTGAGATAAGGCATCGACTGCATCACCTACTTCACCCGGGATGGAGATGTATAACTGGGTATCATCAGCATATTGGTGATACCTCATCCTGTGGTGATGGATGATCTCGCCCAGCGGCTTCATGTAGATGTTGAACAGGAGAGGAGAGAGAACCGACCCCTGCGGCACCCCACAAGTCAGGGGCCGCGGGTCAGCCCTCTCCTCCCCTATCAACACCGACTGGGAACGGCCCCGGAGGAAGGAGGCGAACCAGCGCAAAACTACGCCGCCCACTCCCAACTCCCCGAGCCGTCCCAAAAGTATACCGTGGTCGACGGTATCGAAAGCCGCTGAGAGATCTAAGAGAGCTAGGATGGACGCACTCCCTCCATCCCGCTCTCGCCAAAGATCATCCATAAGCGCGACCAATGCGGTCTCCGTCCCATATCCCGGCCTGAAACCTGACTGGAAGGGGTCTAGATAATCCGTTTCCTCCAGAATCCTCTGGAGTTGCCATGCCACCACCTTCTCAACCACCTTTCCCAAAAAGGGAAGGTGGGAGACTGGGCGAAAATTGCCCAGGATGGTAGGGTCCAGGGACGGCTTCTTGAGGAGGGGGTGCACCAGCGCCTCCTTAAAGGACTCCGGGAACACCCCCTTACTCAAGGACAAATTAATCATCGCCTGGACCCATCCACATGTCACCTCACTGGCCGATTTCACCAGCCAGGAGGGACAAGGGTCAAGCTGGCATGTGGTGGCGTTCACAGTCCAGAGGATCCTGTCTACTTCCTCAGGCGCAACAGGATCAAACTGTTTCCAGATAACATGGTAAGTACGAGCCCCTGGCATCTCCACAGATTCTGTCTCACGCTTGGAGTCCAACTTGGAATGAATCTGAGCGATTTTATCCTGGAGATGCTCAGAAAACTCTTCCGGTCGGCCCTGTAAGTGGGTCTCCCCCTACAATTATAATATACATATATTATACACATATATACATTATATACAGTATATACCATTCATAAGAGACAACAGAAAAGCCAGAAGACCAGAACACCTCCTTGCCAGCAATCATCACTCAGATAGGCAAAGATTAACACCAAGATTAGCACCAGAGGAACAATCAAACAGCACAATATACCCTAATCAAGGAACTATTAACTCAGTCAATCAACCAAGTAGCAAACAACAGCTCAATCAACGAACTCCTAAGGGGAGAACAACACCTCCACCAACACAAGCAGAACAAGCCATGGTCCTTTTCACACTGAAGATGTTGCCTAGCCTGGCAATGAAACATCTGCAAGAAAACAACAAGGCTCAGAGAGCACCAAGGACTCCACAAATTAAACTATTCCTGGTGGTACTGGATCCCTGGTCTAATTAACAAAGAAGGTGTTGTTCAAACTGTTTGGCCCGAGATGGGACATGTTTCATACTGCAGTAACTCAGCACATGCTTTGAGCACAAAATTTCCAAACTCTGCAGGGGCCATCTGTGGTTGGTATGGGTGCATTGGTATCCACTTACACCACGCTGCCAACTGCTGCTTAATCTGATATAATCACATGGTACGTGGTGGGAGGAAAGTTCCAGTCTCCTCTAAATCCATTGTGAGTAAGAAGCATGAGGAAGTAGACTTGCCCACCTAATCTATTACAGGAAAGCACTCCGTAATACTCATTTTGATCTCGAATTGAGCGTGCATATCTGAAATGCGGGATGTGGCTGAAACATATGATTGATATAAATAACAAGATTTTTTTCCTGTATCCAGCTGAGGTGATTGCACAGCTGACTCGGTAACACCACTGATTTTTTCCTTCTTTTAAATAGTGATGTCCTTAATTTCAAACAGGGAGATTTTGATAGATTTCCCAGAGGGCAATACAAGACAACTCTGACCAGAGAGGGGCTGGATTCACACCTCACAGCTCACCGTAGGGATGTATGGGAGTTTGTAAACATTGATTTAAGGTTGACACTCTGAACACAGCCACTTGTGAATTAACCATGCTTAAACAAATGATGGCTTACTGCAGTTTATGACTCCAATGAGAATCTGTGTTTGGTTTTTTTCAGGCACCAATCTGGTTACTCAAAAAACTAATTCCTAAAAAAAAAAAGGTCTCTCCCCACCCATGCATCTGAAATTCAGCATAGAGTTTTATATACATTTAAACATCCATTGAATTGTAGAAATTATACTTGTGTTTTTGCAACATTTGACTCCATCTCTTTAGCCCATGGATACTTGTTATAATTAGGATACCACAAGATTTCACAGTCCTTTGCGACAACAGGCTAGAGCAGCTGCCCTTGGGATTTTTTTAAAGTAGACAAAAATGTTCATTTCTTGTTCATTTCATTCGGATTGCTGTTCTGGACTGTTTATATTGCATTATATTTTTGTGGTTGTTGGCAATTAGTGCCAGAATCAGATCACCAATATATTCAGTGATAAATAAAGAATACAAACCATTCCTTATCAGAAGAGAGACAACCAAAACAAAGAACAAAGCAGAGAAAGCAGAGAAATCATTGCATTTGTGGCACCATGTGAATGATCCCAGTGATCAAAGATTTTTGGTTCGTAGTTTTACAGGTTGCATCCAAGATTGTAGGATGTGTCACCTTCTCTGGAACACAGTTTGTCCTTTCATTCCTTGATGGTGATGGCAACCCCAGAAGATATAAGGAATGTATAACCTTCCTTTTGTTGGTAGCCACAAAGGAAATTTTGAAGCAACATTATGCCTTTACCCAGAATTAGATAGAGTGTGCCTGAAAAACTTGTAAGTTGAAGATCAATGAGATGATAAAATGGGGAGCTTCCTTAGATATATGACATCCCTTTGTTTCGTATGTATGTATGGAATTTGTCTCCAACTCACTTCTGGTTTATCAGCTAATACTATGGAAAGTTAAAAGAAAGAAAGGGACAAGACAGATTGAAGTTACACAGCGATATACGCCAGACACATGGTTACCTTTTACTGAATGAGGGCACAATCTCTCTGAGCCTGAAAACAAGGTACATGTTCAGAAAGACAATTTCTGAAGGCAAGAAAAGGCAAATTGCCATATAATGAGAGGAAGACAACCCTCTAAAACTTCTCTCTCTCTAAGTAGAGCCTTGAGGACACCATGGGAGTTTCCTGGGAGTGCAATTGTGGCCCCAAGCCACCATGTTGGAGACAGCCTGAACTAGAAATTACAACAGGCATGAACTATACTCTCACCCTCTAGCACTTTCTCTGTATTCCCAGAAACATCTAATCTGACACACAGGTAGAGTCAAAATGTGTATGTGTATTTTAGGTATTTGATTCTGATGGAAAGAAAGACCAGTGGTATCATATCATATGTTGGGTGAAAATAGCTATTATCAGGCAATGGGGAAAGAGACAGTGGTATCAGGTCTTCTCTAACAGTTAACCAAGGCCTTAAAGATACTATAATTATGTATATGTTTTTATTTGCCCCCCAGTGATGCATCTAAAGAAACTAGAGCAAGGGAATGTGAGGGATACTAAGGCAACCATTCCACAGGTTAACTTACTATTTTGGCTGCTTTTCATTCTGCATAATAATAACCACCTTCAAATAGCCATGATATCTCCAGATAATTGCTCTGGAATGTTTAGTTGTGTAGTCTTTTTTGTAAACATATCTAATATGAGTTTAACAGAGCAGTTTTGTAATGTCTTGTCTGAATTTGAGGCGTGGGAAATTCCTTAAGCAAAGCAGAGCTTCCTCCAATTGTTCAACACAAAGGAACATACTGAAACAAAACTTTCTTTAACCCATTCACCTAGTTTGAAAGGATAGAGTCTCAGATTACTGCTTGTGGCACACATATTTATTTATTTATTTATTTTTATCCCACCTTTATTGTTTTTATAAATAACTCAAGGTGGCGAGCATACCTAATACTCCTTCCTCCTCCTATTTTCCCACAACAACCCTGTGAGGTGAGTTGGGCTGAGAGGGAGTGACTGGCCCAAGGTCACCCAGCCAGCTTTCATGCCTAAGGCGGGACTAGAACTCTCAGTCTCCTGGTTTGCTATTGGCTCCTTCCTAGGGTTGAGAGAGAGAGTGATTGACCCAAGGTCACCCAGCCGGCTTTCATGCCTAAGGCGGGACTAGAACTCACAGACTCCTGGTTTCTAGCCCAGCACCTTAACCACTAGATAACTCTCACATGGGCTAATGTTTATAAACATAATTAGGCCACATCTTACATGTATCTAAACTTGAACACATCCAGGGAAGGGTAGCCCACCACCTCTCTGATACTTGGTTTCACTGTTGAAACATTCTTACTCTTAGGATTACATTCCATCAGAATCTGTCTTCCTGTAAATCGGTTTCCTGCCCTTGGAGATGAGAGAGAACAGGATTTGACCTCCTTCTATGTGACATCTTTCAGTCATTTGAACATGCTATCATGCCCACCCTGTTGTTATTTTTTCAAGGTTCAACATCCTGAACTCCACCAATCTCTCTTAAAGGACAGTTTTTAGTCTTCTGATCATCCTTGTGCTCCAGTTTCTCTGAATCCTTCTTAAACTGTGGTGACTAGAATTGTTTTGCTGTTACATGACTGTCTCGTTATTCATTTTTCAATTAACTGCTATCCAAGGTGTAATAAACTGTAGCCTCCCACAGTGCCAGTCCTGTTGGGAACGGGTTATTAAACTGGCATATGTTTTCCAGAAGTCCAAAAATTAAACTATAAATAGCTGATCAATATAATGTAGTAAATAATATTTGAAGCTAATGGCATATACGGCAATCAAATAATAATTTGGCATTCAATAATTACAATTAACAATTTGCAGGCTGACACAGAGATCTTAAACAGTCAATAATTGGTCTAGTGGTTAAGGCAACGGGCTAGAAACCGGGAGACTGTGAGTTCTAGTCCCGTCTTAGGCCTGAAAGCCAGCTGGGCGACCTTGGGCCAGTCGCGCTCTCTCAGCCCAACTCACCTCACAGGGTGGTTGTTGTGGGGAAAATAGGAGGAGGAAGGAGTATTAGGTATGTTTGCCACCTTGAGTTATTTATAAAAATAATAAAGGTGGGATAGAAAATAAATAAATAAATAAATAAATAAATAAATAATCAATGGGCGATGATGCACATTCAATTACATGACAGAAGGATTAGGAAGAGCATATTCAAAGAAAGGTGAGGGACGCAGGGACTCACATTAAGGTTTTGGGCCACAGCAAAGAAAGCAGGCACTCTATGGCATAACATGACACATACACCCAGGTATTAAAAGAGAGGCACTGGGCACAGGATAGCTTAAAAATGGAGAATGAAAAAAGAGAAGGTTGCATTTTGGGGGCAAATAATTTCTGGTTTAAGCAGAAAGAGAAGGGATGTGTTTGTTGCTGGCTTGGAAGCTGCTTCACCTTCTTTTGCATCAAGGAAAGGGTAGGGGGAAAAGGAAAAAGGGAAGGTGCTCAGTTCAGCAGGATCTTTGTTCTCCTCTGACTGGCAGGATCAGGTGAAGGCTATTTTCATCCTTCCTTTGGAGAATTTAACCAGTTCAAAGCAAGCCAAACCAAACCAAGTTTTCACTTCAGAATTTGGGAAATCAAATTCAGATGAGGAGTTTCCTTAATATAATGATCATTCAGAGCAGGAATTCTCCATCACTATCCAATCAAACGGATTCACTTAAACACTGATAGGTATTTAGTATACTTTAATCAAATTTCCAAAGAAGGGCAATGCCAAAGAATGTTCAAACTACCGTACAATTGCGCTCATTTCACATGCCAGCAAGGTTATGCTCAAAATCCTACAAGCTAGGCTTCAGCAGTATGTGAACTGAGAACTACCAGAAGTGCAAGCTGGGTTTCGAAGAGGCAGAGGAACTAGAGATCAGATTGCCAACATTCGCTGGATCATGGAAAAAGCAAGAGAGTTCCAGAAAAACATCTACTTCTGCTTCATTGACTACGCTAAAGCCTTTGATTGTGTGGATCACAACAAACTGTGGCAAATTCTTAAAGAGATGGGAGTACCAGACCACCTTACCTGTCTCCTGAGAAACCTGTATGCGGGTCAAGAAGCAACAGTTAGAACCAGACATGGAACAACCGACTGGTTCAAAATTGGGAAAGGAGTATAACAAGGCTGTATATTATCACCCTGCTTATTTAACTTATATGCAGAGTACATCATGAGAAATGTCGGGCTGGATGAATCACAAGCCGGAGTTAAGATTGCCGGGAGAAATATCAACAACCTCAGATATGCAGATGATACCACCCTAATGGCAGAAAGTGAAGAGGAACTAAAGAGCCTCTTGATGAGGGTGAAAGAGGAGAGTGCAAAAGCTGGCTTGAAACTCAACATTAAAAAAAACTCAGATCATGGCATCTGGTCCCATCACTTCCTGGCAAATAGAAGGGGAAGAAATGGAAGCAGTGACAGATTTTATTTTCTTGGGCTCCAAGATCACCACAGACGGTGACTGCAGCCATGAAATTAAAAGACGCTTGCTCCTTGGGAGGAAAGCTATGGCAAACCTAGGCAGCATATTAAAAAGCAGAGACATCACCTTGCCGACAAAGGTCCGTATAGTTAAAGCTATGGTTTTTCCAGTAGTAATGTATGGCTGTGAGAGTTGGACCATAAGGAAGCCTGAGCACTGAAGAATTGATGCTTTCGAACTGTGGTGCTGGAGAAGACTCTTGAGAGTCCCTTGGACTGCAAGGAGGTCAAACCAGTCAATCCTAAAGGAAATCAACCCTGACTGCTCATTGGAAGGACAGATGCTGAAGATGAAGCTCAAATACTTTGGCCACCTAATGCGAAGAGAGGACTCACTGGAAAAGACCCTGATGCTGGGAAAGACTGAAGGCAAAAGGAGAAGGGGACGGCAGAGGATGAGATGGTTAGATAGCATCACCGATGTAACGAACATGAATTTGAGTAAACTCCGGGAGACAGTGGAGGACAGGAAGGCCTGGTGTGCTATGGTCCATGAGGTCACGGAGAGTCGGACATGACTAAATGACTGAACAACAACATCAAAATTTTAATCAATTCAATAACTAAAGCTATAGGGGGGATTACAAAGACATTTAAAAGAAAATTGTCAAACCATTACTAAAAACATTACCAGGACTTTGACTGTTTTTTAATGAAACAGTCATTAAAAAATAAGTAACACAGGAAATTTATAGCTGAAATGAAAATATATTTAAAGTGCCCCTATTCCTGTCCAATGTAACCTCTTAAAATCAGGAGTATAATATAAAAAAGTATTTAAGTGCATGGGAGAAGAGGAATGTCTTAACCTGAAAAAAATCTAGCTGAGCGGAAGTTCTTTTTGTTAGGTATAATAAATACAACTGTTTTGTTTTAGGGCAGACCTAGACATGAGACCAAGTTCCATTATAGCTCCATATATTTCTCTATTTTGAATGGGCTACTATCAGAAGCAGAAGCTTGACCCTTTCATTTCATCTTTTGCCATTTGTTAACTAAAATGTCTCCACCCCCAGCAGCTGTTAAAACAACTCTTGAATGTTTTAATCCATATTGAGCTTTGTTTGTATGGTGTCCAAATGAATTTCCTTGGGATTTTCTCAGGCAGGGCAAAGTTTCCTTTGATTGTTAAAAAAGAAAAAAGCAATCTTGAAATATTTCTGAAGATTCTGCTTCAGCTTGTTTCAATTGTCGAAACGTTGGTATTAACTGGAAAATATAATTTTATTCTCTCCCTTCTGCTTTTCCTCTTTCAAGGAACGAAGGACTTACTACGTTGGTTGTGAACTATGTGGCTCTGGTTCAGGGTCCCGCACCATTTTGTCTTCCCTAGTGATCTGCACCACCCAACATCATTAGAACAAACAGTAATTTAGGAGACTGTTCAGCAGGAAATTAAGTCAGCATTAAAGGTCCCAGATTCCTATTATTTTTTCAAAGAAAGAACATGACCAACAAACACATTTCTTAGAAAAGCAAGTTTAGTGTAACATACAACTTATTCCTTGTATGCAGTCAATCCAAAGCTTCTTAAATTGCATCTGGAAAGATTGATTTATAGTATCTGAGGTGAATTCTCTAAATATGAAAAGGCTTCAGTTGTTTCCCTGTGGGTTGTGATTTTTGCACACATACTGTATCCCTCAAGGCATGGCCATATGTTACCATACCACTGAAAATATTTTGGTAAGTGTTCATCATTTGATTTGTTTTGCCTGCTTTAATAAAATGTAGCAACCTACCAATAGATGAGAATGGGGCATCTTTGTGGAGTACGGATTTCCAGCCCACCTATAAGATGCATACGTCAGATCTGTGTAGTTCAAATGTGTAATCAAAATGGGCATAGACGAAGTGAGGCAGACAGTATGGTTATGTACTGTATGAGTTCTGTATCTCTCACTGCATTGGAATCATGCATCAGAGAGCTGCATCTGTTGGGCTGGGTCTTTCTTCACATGCCACTGTTTAGACCTTTACTGCCCAAGTGGAATGTAACTGTCTTCAGCAGTAGCAGCAAACCATGGTGGTCCAGATCCAACTAGACTGAACCTTTGTATATGTCATTGATCTGGAAAAAGATAATGATTTCAGTGCACAGTGAAGTTACAGGTAGCAATTCTAGTTAAGCCAAATGCTGTGACTTTCGAGCACTTTTGATATATTGAGTTGCCTTGCCAGCTGTAGCCAGCATGGCAGAAAAATAGATAGGAAGACCCTGACTTCTTTCCATCCTTTTCCAGTTTTGCTTTATTTTTCTTTTTAAAGGGATGTATTTCTCCATATTGCATGCAGTGAGAAGGAAGACATTAAGAACCACGTTTTCAACGTGGATTTTCACAGCCTCAGAAAACATAGTTTTGAGAGCAGAAAGCAGGAAGGTGGGTCCTGAGGTTGGAGGTGGATGTGATCTCTCCTATGGGCCCTGGAGGAATTGAACTCTGAGGATTAGAAATTCAGAGCTTGGCTGATAAGCTACTGAAATTGTATAAATAGCTGTATTTTGTAATTCTGTTTTGATCAACAATATGTGCTTATTTTCCTATTTTTTTATTTATTGACATTTTGCAACACTATGAAAATAGTTTTATTCCAGAGGACTTAATGGTCTCTAGGTTGCTCCTCTTTCTTCTTTTATTTGGAGGAATGTTTTATTTTGTATTGGGGGTATTTTCTTGTGCAGGGTGTTTCATATTTTTGTATACCACTTAGAGTCTAGTGATCTGGGTGGCATGAAATATTGGTTAGCTTTGGTGGTCTCCAGTACATTAATTGCTGATGATTTTGTGCTACACTCTCTTATCTTGAAAATATTAGAGTCTGAATATCTTCTTATTTTTCTTTATTGAACGATAATCACCTCATAAAGTGATGCTTAAAAGTTTGTGAACCCTTTTGAATTTTCAATATTTCTGCATAAATATGACCTAAAATGTGATCTGTTCTCCACACAAGTCCTAAAACTAGATAAAGAGAACCCAATTAAACAAATGAGTCAAAATATTATACTTGTTTTGTATAGTCGAAGGCTTTCACGGCTGGAATCCGATGGTTGTTGTGGGTTTTCCAGGCTGTGTGGCCGTGTTCTGACAGATTTGGTTCCTAACGTTTCGCCAGTAGCTGTGGCTGGCATCTTCAGAGGACAGGAGCACAGCTAGAAGATTCTCTCTGTGCCCAAGTGGAGGGTGTGTGTTCCTGCTGGTGTTTATAGCTGCTGAGAGGGTGTGTGTCTTCTGTGGGTCATTTACAAGAGATTAGGAGAGGGTTCTTTGTGGTGATTAGGGGGTGTGGTGCTGTCGTGTGTGGGATTAGCACATCTATTGTGTGAGTTGTTTGTATATTTCTGTGGTTGAGTAGAGTTCGTTGACCTTTTGCAAGCTGTGTTTTTCAGGACTGGCAGCCAGGTTTTGCTGATCTTTAGGCTTTCTTCTTTTTTATTGAAACTGTGTTGGTGTTTATGTATGTCAATGGCTTCCCTGTATAGTCTAACATAGTGGCTGTTGGTGTTGTCCAGTATTTCTGTGTTTTCAAATAAGATTTGGTGACCAGTTTGTTTGAGAGCATGTTCAGCTATTGCAGATTTTTCAGGTTGCTGTAGTCTGCAATGTCTTTCATGTTCTTTTATCCTGGTGTGGATGCTGCTTATACTTGTTTGTTGATTTATTGAGGAAAATGATCCAAAGCTACATATTTGTGTGTGGCAAAAGTATGTAAACCTCTAGGATTATCAGTTCATTTGAAGGGGAAATTAGAGTCAGGTGTTTCAATCAATGGATGATAATGGGGTGTGACTATGGGAGCCCTGCTTTATTTAAAGAACAGAATTCTGGGTATTCACTATTAAAGTCTGATCTTCACAACACAGGTATGTGGAAGTGTGTCATGACTCGAGGTAAGGAGATTTCTGAGGACCTCCGAAAAACAATTGTTGATGCTCACCAGGCTAGAAAAGGTTAGAAAACTATTTCCAAAGAGTTTGGACTCCACCAGTCCATTGTCAGGCAGCTTGTGTACAAATGGAGGCGATTCAACACCATTGTTACCCTTCTCAGGAGTGGTTGACCAACGAAGATCACACCAAGAGCAAGACGTGTAATACTCTGGAACGTCTCAAAGTACCCCAGGGTAATGTCTAAAGAACTAAAGACCTCTCTTGCATTGGCGAATGTCAGTGTTCAAGAGACCACCATCAGGAGAACACTGAACAACAATGGTATGCATGGCAGGGTTGCAAGGAGAAAGTTACTACTCTCCAAAAAAAAAACATTGCTGCCCATCTACAGTTTGCAAAAGACCATTTGGATAAGCCAGAAGGCTTTTGGAAGAATGTTCTGTAGATGGATGAGACCAAAATAGAACTTTTTGGCTTCAGTGAAAAGCATTATGTTTGGCAAAAGGCAAACCCTGCATTCCAGCATAAGAACCTTATCCCATCTGTGAAACACGGTGATGGCAGTATCATGGTTTGGGCCTGCTTTGCTGCCTCTGGACCAGGATGGCTTGCCATCATTGACAGAGCTATGAATTCTGAATTGTACCAGCAAATTCTACAGAAAATGCCAGGGTATTTGTTTGTGAACTGAAGCTCAAAAAAAAGTGGGTCATGCATGCAGCAAGACCATGATCCAAAACACAGAAGTCGTATGACCAAATAATGGTTAAAACAGAAGAAAGTTAATGTTTTGGAATGGTCAAGTCAAAGTCCTGGCCCCCATCTTATAAAAATATTGTGGAAGGAAAGCAGTTCATGTGAGGAAGCCCACTGACATCCTTGAGTTGAAGCTGTTCTGTAAGGAGGAATGGGCTAAAATTCCTCCAAGCCGATGTGCAGGACTGATCAACAGTTACTGGAAATGTTTAGTTGCAGTTATTGCTGCCCAAGGGGGGCACACTGGTTACCAAAAGCAAAGGTTCACATACTTTTGCCACCCACAAATATGCAGCTTTGCATCATTTTCCTCAATAAACCAATGAACAAGTATAATGTTTTTGACTCATCTGTTTAACTGGGTTCACTTTATCTAGTTTTAAGACTTGTGTGGAGAACAGATCACATTTTCGGTCATATTTATGCAGAAATATTGAACATTCAAAAGCACCACTGCACACGCCTACACTATACTTCTATTGTACTTTTGAAAAGCAAACCTTTCAGTAGCCAAGGGTTGACTGTTGATGTGTTGTGGATCTAACGTTAAATTACATAATCACAATACTTGCAAAGATAGCTTAACCTTGTCCTAGACTGGGATTTAGGCTTTTTAAAAGCCAGACTCTATTACGTGTCAGTCATTGCATACCGTTTTGTACTTGGCAACGGCGGTTGCTAGGTGTAGCAGTGTTGATGTTCCACTCAGGAAACTGTTTCAGCCTCCTCTACTGAATTCTGTAAATGTGGAACAGTAACACCTGCCTGCCTGACCTCTCTGGCCGTGTTGGTCAGGCTTGGCTGCCTTGATGTCTTTTCAGCAACTTTGCTGACAATAACAGGAAAAGGGCTTTTAGAAAAGTTAAACGAGCCGCGTTAAGCAGGAAGTATCCTATCGCTAGACTTTCTAGGACTTCACTGCTTTGCCAGCCATCATTCCCCAAAGCCCCCTTTGTCCTGGATATCAGTTCTTCTCCATCCAGTGTCTTTCAATGGGGACACCTGCTTTCTCAGGTGAGTGACCTAGCGCCTTTCCTGGGGCACAGATGCTACCCAGTCCTTCTGCTCTATTCTCAGAGTGCACAGAAGGGAGGCACCGTCTTAATCCTGCCAAAGGGGAAGGCTGGAGTCCTTCTTTTGAAATCATCACCAGCATAACTTTCCTTTCCTCCACCCTACATCACTATCCCAGAAGGGTAGCAAAGATACTGAGAGTACCTTTGGAAGTAGGAAGGGGTTGTGAAGTTCCTCTGGTTTGTAGCATGTTCATTGACGGCACGCATTCAAAATGAAGTTACCCCAAAGCGGTGTTATTTGGGCATTCATATTTGTTTAGGATAATTACCAGATATGTGAATTATGCAGGTAGCAACAAGTTCTCCCCTCCTACTGGCCAAGCATTACACTTTGGGAACTTACAGGAAGAAAGTTGAAAGAACCCTGCCCATTACAGTGGAGTGGGAAGGATGATATGCAGTCAAAGACTCTGATCTGCTATTTCTGTAGCCCGTGAAATATCCCCCAAACACTTTCTGTTCAAGTAATATAATGATGGCAGTAAAAGGTACACCTGAGTACAATTTCCTGATCTGCTTCCTCATACCAAGGGTTTCTGCAACAATTAATCGTTATATCCCATTATTTCCCACCAACACGTAGAGCCAAAATCTTCAGGACCAAAAGTCGTTTTGTGAAACACAAGGAAGTAAAAAAAATAATCTAGTGACAAGCTGATATCTTCAGCCTTGGTAGTCTAACATGATGAAAATGGATGAAAGAGATTTAAGTTGAAAAGCATGCCAAGCACACCCAAAATCAAGTGGTATGATGATCTGCATAATAACGGTGGAGTTATATTTAATCTATGCTGGATTTATAATTTAGCCTTGTGATCCAGCTTTTATTTTATTGTTTGAAAGAAAGGGTTTTTTTATCCCTTTATTATTTTTATAAATAACTCAAGGCGGCAAACATACCTAATACTCCTTCCTCCTCCTCTTTTCCCCACAACAACAACCCTGTGAGGTGAATTGGGCTGAGAGAGAGTGACTGGCCCCAGGTCACCCAGCCGGCTTTCATGCCTAAGGCGGGACTAGAACTCTCAGTCTCCTGGTTTGCCACTGGCTCCTTCTTAGGGCTGAGAGACAGGGACTGGCCCAGGGTCACCCAGCCGGCTTTCATGCCTAAGGCGGGACTAGAACTCTCAGTCTCCTGGTTTGCCATTGGCTCCTTCCTAGGGCTGAGAGACAGGGACTGGCCCAGGGTCACCCAGCCGGCTTTCATGCCTAAGGCGGGACTAGAACTCTCAGACTCCTGGTTTCTAGCCCAGCACCTTAACCACTAGACCAAACTGGCTCTTACTTTCTTTCAAACAATAAAATAAAAGCTGGATCACAAGGTTAAATTATAAATCCACCATAGATTAGATGATTGGGCAGCCAATGTTGGAAGCCTGTAAATCTCTGTTTCAGTCCCAAACACATTTTGTTTCCTTTGTTTGTTGCTGAAGGACCCATCAGGATTACCAGTGATTTGTCAGATACTATTCAGGCACCAAAACTCTTTGCCCTTTCTCTCAATTCTGGCCTCTCATAATGTGTGTGTTAGTGTATGTGTGTGGGGGGGGTATGCATGGGTGTATCATGTTGGTTTTCAAAATGAAATGTTGACACACATTAACCACAACACATAAGCTAGTAAATGCATGAATTCTGTGCAAAACAAGCCGAGTCCTTTGCCTACAGGGAGGCTGTACCTGTGGGGGTAATTTTTTTAACAGGGCGTCATGGGTTTTTATTGTTATGTTGGTTTTAAGCTTGTCTGCCACCCAGAGTCACTGCTTACCTAACCCTAATAAATTAATAAAATGTAAGCTGCATCTATGAAATGCATAAGAAGTAGCTGATGCTGTTTTGCTTACAGTGACCCACTGGTGACTTTTTCCCTACCCCAGCAGGAAATACGTCAATGTTTCTTTTCAGCTCCTAAATCTTTATCATGACAAGCTGGCACTTCAGGTCTTAATAATTCTTGCTCTTACTGTTTTTCACTGCATGGCTTTATCTCAAAGGGTCTCATTCTCACAAACTCTCCCATTAAAGATTGTTTGGCTTAGGCTTTTGTTTCGTAAAGGTCACCCTAAGCTTTGTGGCTGGAAACACCAATTACTTGTGAGGCACGTTGTGACCATCGCAAAGTCGTTTTGTGAAGGAATAATATCAGAACAATACAGGAGCACAGATTTTCTAAGGAGATACTCAGCAGAGTGGGGAGCAACTCTTCTGGCCCTTGAGCACATTAAGAAATCTGAAAAGCTCTTACAGACATCACTACAAAATGGCTACCATAGGACTCTTTGTTTAATAGTACGCTGAGTATGGAACTGAGCCTGCAAAAGGAAAATCAGATATTTAATTTCTAAATGACTTTGGGCCCTAGAACCAAACCATGCACTTCCGGTATTAAAATACCCACTTCTGAATGTGATGATACTCTGAAGCAAATCTTTCCCCTACAGCACCCCATACCATAGTGCAGAGCTTTCAAAACTTTTCATGTTGGTGACACACTTTTTAGACATGCATCATTTCGCGACACACTCTTACAGCAGGGCATCATTTCGCGACACACTCTTACAGCAGGGCGCAAGGCAGGCACTAGGACCTGCGCGGAATCACAGCAGGTTTGGAGGCAGCAAGGCACAAGGCAGGCACTAGGACCTGCGCAGAATCCTGGCAGGGCAGGTTTGGAGGCAGCAAGGCACAAGGCAGGCACTAGGACCTGTGCGGAATCCTGGCAGGGCTCCGAGGCAGCAGCAACCGCGACACACCCAGACACTGCAGCCAACACACTAACGTGTCCCGACACACAGTTTGGAAAGCTCTGCCATAGTGGCTCCCCCCAAAATAAACCTACACTTACCTCCCACTCAATCCTCATTTCAACAATCACAATTAGGCACTAATACAACCATGCTGCCTTGCTGTGGCTCCCATGGAAAGTCCTCTCCAACTCTCCCAGGTCTACCAAGCAGTTGCCTGTCCCTTTTTCTTTCTAATTTTAAAGGCAATTTCTCTGGAAAGCAAAGCCTGCCGCTCTCCAGTGCTCCTTCTTCTTTCTTGCCGGGTCAACGGACTGGGATCCCAGAAACAATCTGTGGAAAAGAGAGATGACTCGTGGTTGGAAGCCAGGTTCTGTCTCTCAAGTATTGAAAAACAAAATTATAAAGGCTGGGAAGGGCAGGAGGCTTCTGACCTGATGAGGGAGGTACCAGGGTGCCAGAGTAGTCTCGCCATGGCAGGTCAGGCAAAGCAAACGGAGACATTGCAAAATTTGCTATATTCTGGAATCTTCAGGACAGGATATGAGTTCAGGTTACAACTTGGGTAGAGGTTTTTTGAGGGGGGCAGCAAATGTGTGAGCCATTTGCCAGGCTGGCTAAAGTCATTTTGCTGCCTGAATGCAACAAACTCTCACTTAGGGTACATACTGGTAGTACCCAAGCCATCCCAAGGTGTTTAGAGAGCCCAGGCAGAAAATCCCACAAATGTTTCTCCCTTTCTTTGGTTAAGAACATCAATAGAATGCCTTTGAGTTCTTTAAAGTGCTGCCTTTTCGTGGCACCCCAACCCAGGCAGCCATCTTATTCTGCCCAGTCGGCAAGCCGGCTGTGCAACCCAGCGAGGGGTCTGTCCTCAGGCTGTGAATTTGCAAAGGGGTGCTATGAAAAGGTAGCAATCAAGCAAAACACTGCAAAGTAGCCTAAGAAGAAGAAAGATGATTGTCTAGTCTTCTGCTTCACACATGAGCTTTGCTCATGCTTGTTGAAATATATTACTTGAAAGGGTAAAGTCATATGGCAGAGGCCCTGCAAGGTATAAAAAATGTTCAGGCTCCAAAGGTTTTTTGGACTGAACAGATACAAACTGATACAATGGTCTGGGTCTGAGAATCAGGTGGTCCAGATAGAAAGAATATAAAAAGGAGGATTTTTCTCTCCAAGCTACGCTTTCCAGTTTTTTCCAGTGTTCCAATATGGTACTGCTTTTTTCCAGCATTATTTAGCCTGCCTTGGTCAGCCTTCCAAGCCAGCCAGCCTCTGTAAGCTCAACTCTCTATTGCTAGTATTCTCTAGCCTTCTCTCAGACATGCTTGTGTTTTGCTGTCTGGTTAGCACTGTGTGTGTGGGCATGCTATTTTGTAAATCTATGAGAACGACCTCTTCCAGGGCTCTGGAAGAAGAAAGCTGTTTATATTCTCTGTTTTGAATAAAAGCAACAACTTTGAACTTTCCTAAATGCCTGGCAACATCACTGGCCTAAATTGCTTCTAAACTCTGCACATGCCCAAGAACTACACAACACCAACAATGCTCAGGTCGGAGATTATGACAAGACTGAACATTTAAACATACCACACTGGAAATGGCCCACAGCCAGAACTGCATGATTCTTCCCATTTTTGCCATTACGACATGACGGCCTTTTGTTTTGCTTTGGAATTGCTCTGCTTCAAGCAAGTGGAAGTACTTGCCTCCTCATAATAATTCCTTATAATAATTCCTCATAATAGTCTCATAATAATTCATATGGTGCTTAATTTCCGCTTACAATCAGAGGTGATTGCTCAGAAGTAAGTCCCATTAGCTCCAATACAACTTACTCTTCAGAAAGTATGTTTAGGATTGCTGCTTTCAGCAACTGTAGTTCAGCAACTGGAATTACTCCAACTGACTCCTGGGATTATGAAAATAGTGACCTTTTCACACTTTCCTGAATTAGTTTCTTCCTGGCTACCAGCATCCTGTCACTTAATTACTTTTAGTTCCTCACAGTTTCCTTTTTATTCTTTTACATAATTTATTTTATTTCTGCACATCCATAGAACTGGAAATAAAAATTATTTTAAAAATTAATTCAAGCCCCTGTTGCCAATTCGTTTGCTTAGACTGTAGTAGGAAGAAGTGCCTTCTGCTATTTAGATTTATTTATTTATTTATTTATTTATTTATTAAATTTCCATGACCGCCCATCTCCCCCTCAAGGAGGGACTCTGGGCAGCTTACAACCATAACAACATAATTAAATTGATTGATATTTGAAGGTCACCTTCTTCTTGATCATTAAAAGCATTTCTGTCATCATTACCTCATGTAAGCAGGATTGTCTAGAACGGTTCCCTGCTTTTACTGTAGAGAGTAAGAATGATACGGTACAGTATATGCACAATTATGACCAGCAATTGTCATGGGTGAGCATAAGAAATTCTTCTGTGAACCACCATCTCCTATTTAGAATTGCAATACTGTGCTTTACTACTCATCAGGGAAAACGAATTGAGTCTGTTGATCAGTTGGTAGCGACTGATGGTATTCTTTAAGTCTTCCAAAATAGCCATGTATTTGTTCATTAGTTGGTTGCCTTCTGACCAGGAGCTTGCAACTATCCACCCTGCCAACAACTTTTCAGCCCCACCATTGCTCCTACATCGCAATAAACACATTTCTTGCCCTGTGTGTGATTTTCACTAATGCCAATTACTTTTGCAGTGGATTCTCAAATTGCCCAGGTTCCATTGGGGCATTCACTGGGATACCAATCCCCCACCCCCCAAAAAATCACATCCCTGAAGTGACTGGGAAAACAGTTGCACATACATCTTTCTTGGTGGGTCCTGCCTATTTCTAAGTCAGAGCTTTCCAAACTGTGTGTTGCGACACAAAAGTGTGTCACCACACACAGTCTGGTGTGTCGCCACACAACCCGGAAGCGCTGATCATCATCAGCGCTTCCGGGTTTTCCCGCGGCGACACACCAACGGCGGCGCGCAAAAACCCGAAAGTGGCAGCAGCGCTTCCGGGTTTTTGCACGCTGCCGCAACGGCGGCACTTCTGGGTTTTCCCGCGGCAACACACCAACCCTGGTTGGTGTGTCGCCGCGGGAAAACTTTGGAAAGCCCTGTTCTAAGTACTTGATTCAGCCCTTGGACATTTCCCCCTCCCCACTTTCTTTCTCCCTGCCTCTCCTTTCCAGTGCTAGCATCTTGGGGAGGGGGTCTCTTTCCACTGCATTCCTTACTGCTCTTTCCTCTTTATTTTTCCTTTTCCTTTCTTCGTCTTACCTACACCTCAAGACTTGCAGCAGAGGCAGACTGAGTGAAAGAGGAATTTCCAGATGAATAGCACCTAATGCTGCCAAAGAGTTATTTCTTGTTTTCCTCCTAGCAGGTTTTCCCCAGGAAGAAAAAGGATCAAAGACAAAGCAGGAACATTGGAGTGGCTACAACTGGAAGATGACATGAAGGGATTATAATAATTTCACGATTAGATGCGTCCAACTCAGTGTTTCTCAACCTTGGCAGCTTTAAGATGTGTGGACTTCAACTCTCAGAATTCCCCAACCAACTTGCTCTAACACTGCTCTAACTAAATCATATATCTCACCGGCCACGACTGTGCAGGGGAAACTTTTACCTTTTACCTTTACTATAGTATTTAAGCATATTATGTATATCCAGGACTATTATCAGAAACACCAATAAACAAACATATTGGGAAGTATTTCAGATTGGCACAAGTTTCAGTTAGTGCAAATAAGTGATTTATGGCAATAATCAGGAAATGATAAAAAGATGGAAGATAAATTTCTGTACTCTTTCAAAATTTTAAAATAAGAGGCATAGAAATGGAAATATGTTACAGTAGAAGAACAATGGCTGTTACTTTGGGGGAAATGGTTGGACATATGGCAATGAAGAAAAATGCCAAATATCATCGTTAATATTTTAAAAAAAGGTTTATAATATGAGCTCTGATCAAGGTTAGCTACAGCAAGAGCTGGAAGTGAAAAACTTTCTTCTTTATTTATTTAGGCAGTGCCCAGTTATTGGAATTTGGTGGGGAAAGAAAGGTCTTAGATAAGATCAAGGAAATAGCAGGGTTAAGAAAGATATCTCTTAGGGAATGAAGGTTCCCGCATATGTTTATTTTGGCTTTGGCTAGAATTGTTCTGCCTTGGAAATCAACAAGTACAGCATCCTTGACAGACTGGAAGAGCAACTCTGAGCAAAGCTTTACTTAACAGATGGAGAAACCACTGGACACAAATTGTTGCTTTCCTTGGTCTATTATTTTCTGCTGTTTTTAATGTTGTGTGCTGCCCATAGTCTTTATGGAGTTGGGCAGGCTTATACATTGACTAATATATAAAATCAAAAAGATGGAAGGTAAGTAGATAGGTATTTATTTACAATAACATGTGGATTTCTAGGATTATGAACACCTTTCTTCATTACAATGTTATGAATTCTACATAGTTACAGTATATTGAAATCTATTTTCTTTTTCAATCACCACAAAACACATCTGAAAAGCCCTGGGAAGACACTTTAGAACAAACTGAATGCACAAATTGGGAAATGACGTTGTTGAATACTCCATGCAAAAACAAGCATTTTGCATGGCAGATATAAAGGACTCTGTAGCACTTAGGCACAGCGCAGAACGGCGCTCTCAATGAATTCGCTCTCTAATGGCAAGAGTGCCTGGCGGCCCTGATCCATGTTACCTAGAAGTTTCTTAAGTGACAGTATCTTAAAACCACCTTTTTAATTGCTAAGCATTGTGCCTTAGCCATAGGGCTATGTTGTATCCAGATTTGTTCATAAAAGTACACCATGTACAATAATGCTGTTGTACTTTTGGATTGGACTTGGGCTGCTTTAACTAGGGAAAATGGTTCAGGGAGGAACAGCTACTCCTGAGCCACAGTTCTCACCCACGTGCTCACTATCACCCACCTTCCCACCATCACTATTGGTTGCTATAGACCTAAATAGCAAGTGAACAATCTAATCATAGATTTTAGTCGTCATATATAATGGCCCTTAGTCCATCCTTTAAATGTGATAGAGCTGATTTCCTCTGCTTTGCTTGAACTTGCCTAATACATTCTTGACAATCCCAAGGCACATATAGAAGACCGGCAGGAAGGAACATAACTCTTTCCTGAATTTTTTTCCCACAGAAACATACATGTTTGTGAGCCTTGTTTGTGAGCTCAAGAAACTACCACACAGAAAGCCTCGAGTTTCTAGTTTGCTTCACATGCAAATTAAGTTTCACTGCATAAGCTTTGTTTCCCATTGAGATCACATGTATGTGTGCGTGCACTCACAGATACACACACTGTCTGGATGTCCCTGGCCATATCTCCTCTTTTGTACACCCACTGAAGGAGCAAAAGAGAATGAAAAGTGAATGTGAAATCCTAGCATTGCTGCATTTTTAGAATTATTATTCTTATATTTATATTCCACCTTTATTCTGTACAACTCCAGGCTGCATACATAATGCTCCTGCCTCCTATTTTTGCCACAACATCAGTCCTATGAGGTGGGTTGGGCTGAGAGATAGTGACTTGTCCAAAGCCACTCAGCCGGTTTTCATGCCTAAGGTGGGACTAGAACTCTCAGTCTCCCGGTTTTTAGTTCAGCACCTTAACCATTATACTAAACTGGGTTCTCACTCTTAAAGAATCTGGATGGGATTCACAATTCTACAAAATTGTGGAATCACAGTCTACAAAATTGTGCTGTTCTTCTTCCATGAATCTTCTCCATACCAGCCTGGGCTGGTATTAGAATTATGGAATTAGACATTTCTTATTGGCATTATTAGCCCAGTCTGATATCCCTATATCCATCTTCTAGGTGTGCAGGGCTCCATTTACCCCTACAGGTGGAGGCAAAAGTAAATGGCTTTTTGACCCTTTTGGTCCTTGTATATCAGAATGCCTATTCTCCGCATATTAGTTAGCATAAAGTCCTCTCTACGAGGGGAGATGGGCGGTGATATAAGTTGGATAGATAGATAGATAAATAAATAAATAAATAAATAAAATAAAGCATGCCAATTTTTTTTTAAAAAAACTGCTTATAAAAAATGAAGTTGGAAGATTTTTAAACCTTACCTCATGTTCCTAATTAAATTGAAGTACATTTGAGGTGGGTTTTTCCCCCCTCCTTCATGGTCCTTATTTCTTCAATTAAAATGCTTCCTTTTGTAAAAAGGTATCTCGGTTTTTAATATTTGATTAATAAAAGGTGAATAATTTGTTCACTATGGAATGAAATGTGGCTTATCATTGCAATAAGAGTGCAATCGGCTGCATGCCCCGCTCCTTCCTCCAGGGTCGGTTCCAGTTGGTGTTGATGGGGGGAAGAGGTCCAGCCCGCATCCCCTACTTTGTGGGGTGCCTCAGGGCTCAGTTCTCTCCCCTCTCCTATTTAACATCTACATGAGGCTGCTGGGGGAGGTGATCCAACGGTTTGGGGTGAGGTATCATCAATATGCTGATGATACCCAGCTTTATATCTCCACCCCGGGCTGCCTGAGTGATGCTGTGGATGGCCTGTCCCAGTGCCTGGAGGCTGTAAGGGCCTGGATGGGGTTCAATGGGCTTCGACTCAACCCAAGCAAGACTGAGTGGCTTTGGGTTGGTGGGCCTTCTGGTGACAAGGTTTTTCCATTGTTGGTCCTGGACAGGGTGGCACTGCCCCAGACGGACCCAGTCCACAATCTGGGGGTCCTCGTAGACTCACGGCTCCTGCTTGAAGAGCAGGTGGCAGCCGTGGCTAGGAAGGCCTTTGCACAACTTTGGGTTGTGTGTCAATTGCGCCCATTCCTGGACCAAGAGGCTTTGCTCACAGTCACTCATGCCCTCGTGACCTCCCGTCTGGATTACTGCAATGCACTCTACAAGGGCCGCCCTTGAAGAGCATTTGGAAGCTTCAACTGGTACAGAATGCGGCTGCATGGGTAGTAAATGGTGTCAGATATTCAACACATGTAACACCACTACTACGTGAGCTGCATTGTTTGCCAGTGTGCTTCTGGGTGCAATTCAAGGTGCTGGTTGTCACCTTGAAAGCCCTTCATGGCTTGGGACCGGGTTATCTAAGGGACCGTCTTCTCCCAGTTGTTTCTACCCGTTCAATTCGGTCTGGTAGGTTGGGCAAGTTACCGGTCCCGTCCACCAAGGAATGTCAGTTGGCGGGGACTAGAAGGCGTGCCTTCTCTGCCGTAGCACCTGCCCTCTGAAATATTCCCCCTTCAGAGATTAGGATGGCCCCAACCCTGTTGGCCTTTCATAAGGCCATGAAGACCTGGTTATGTGCCTGGTCCTGGGGCCCCGAGTGTGTTAAGGACCCGTTTCTTGGCTATATTAACACCCATGCATTGTTTACTTGGCGACCATATATATTTATTTTGTACTTTTAATTGTTTTAATTATTTTAACTGTTTTATAGGTTTCATGATTGTAGATACCAGGCTTGTCAATCGCAAGTTCGGCGGTTCGAGACCCTAGCCCCGCGTGATGGAGTGAGCTCCCGCACTCGCCCCAGCTCTTGCCAACCTAGCAATTCGAAAGCATGCAAATGCAAGTAGACGAATAGGTACCACTTCGGTGGGATGGTAACAGCGTTCCGCGTGCGTCATGCCGGCCACATGACCGCGGAAGCGTCTTCGGACAACGCTGGCTCTTCGGCTAACAAACGGAGATGAGCGCCTGCCCCTAGAGTCGGACACGACTGCACAAGTGTGCAGGGGGAACCTTTAACTTTATCTAAGCCGCCCAGAGTCACTTGTTGAGATGGGCGGCTATAGAAATCAAATAAATAAATAAATAAATAAATAAATAAATAAATAAATAAATAAATAAATAATCATAATGATGTGCTGAGTTTTACTTCCATGGAAGTGACTTAATGAAGAAGCTATTCCCTCCCAGAGGCTGATGAGCAGCACCCTTGCAGAGCCTGCCAAGTCTGAAAGGCTCAGCTGCTGGACATGAGCCAGTCTGCTTTGTCACAGAAAAACAATGATTGCTAACATTACAAATCTATAATAAAATCACTAAAACTTGTCATTCTTGTTTTACTTCAGTGCCAACCTATCATTTGTCTTGTTGGAATGACCCTGACTGGAAATTTTATCAACTGAAGCCAGTTGTATAAATGAAACAGTGTCCTGTATGTAAGAAATATGTCATTAGCCTAGAGTTAGTCACATCTTTTGTACTCATGTTTTGCTTTTAGTTACATTAACCCCCAGGAGGCAGGCAGTGTATGACCAGTTTCATCCTAGGGGTATGACATAGTTATGGTGACCATATTTTCTTGGAAAAAATAAAGGACAAATCTGAAAGAGGTTCATAAGGATAAAACATTTTAATTGTTTATGTTTATAACTTTGCTTTACAAAGGTAAATTCAAGAGCAAAACCCAGAAAAACCTTACAAAGATGCATTTTCTAGTAAAAATATCTACAATCAAACAGTATATGTAAATTTATTTTAAAAAGACAATTCAGTTTCCATATTTTTCACATGACTGTGCATTAAGTGGTACCATTTGTACGGTAAAAGTTAAATGACCAAAATAAAGGACGAAAATTTATTTCAAATTTTTATTTTGAAAAATAAACACATCTAAACTAAATGGATCAGTACAACCAGAGATATGTTGGTATACCATCGGAAGACTCCCAGGTCGGAAGATGGTCAAAATGTAGGCTGACCATATTTCCTTCAGACAAAAACGGGACATTTGGGATGGCAAAACGGGACAGGGTCTTATGCCACCATGGGGGCCTCCAAACCCCGCCCCCCAGTCCACGCAATTGGCTCCCACCTGCAAACCCCGCCCCCGCCCCACACGATTGGCTCCCGCCTGCAAACCCCGCCCCCATCAGCGTGATTGGCTCGGATTTTAATTTTTCTTTATTTTTAAAGGTTTTTTTTTTCTTCTAGCAGTAAATGGTGCGTCAGAGCTGGTGTGTTTGGGGGAGGCCGGAGTACACACACTGTGCACACAGCACCGTCATCGGCCGGGGAACAAGGGGCGGGGATGGAGGGGATGGAGGCCCACCACTGCCCCATCCCCCTCGGGCTTGGCCGAAGGAGGGAGGAGAGTCACTGCTGCTGCCACTGCCGCAGAGCAGGAGAAGCAGGAGGAGCCGGCTGCGCTCGGCTGCTTCAACCACACCACTCCACCCCTTGCTGCCCGCTGAAGCTCCCCAGGGTGGCCGGCTCCTGCTTCTCCTGCTCAGCGGCCCGACAACTCTCCTCCCTTGGCCAAGCCCGATCAGATGCACATACACACATTTTTCTTCTTATATCTCTTTTTTTTCCCCGCCCCCCCCATGTTTGTATTTTTATTTTTATAGTTTATTAATCTCTACTTAATATTATATTCTTTTTGAATATATATAGAAGAAAGAAGAAAAATGTAAATCAAGTATTTACACAATTTTTTGTTAAGAAAACTGGAGGTATTTTAATGAAATGTACGTAAGTATTGTATGGTAAAGATGTATAAGTCAAAAATTGAATTTGAAATAAATACTTAATAAATCAGTAATATAACATAAGAGAAGAAAAAGAAAATAGTGATAAGGTTAGAAATAGATATATATAAATAAAGTAGTTAGAAAGGGTTAGAGGAAGAAGAAGGGAAGAGGGAAACAGGGAAAATAATTTAAAATAAAGATA
The DNA here is from genome assembly GCA_023362775.1 of Charina bottae. Taxonomy (NCBI): domain Eukaryota; kingdom Metazoa; phylum Chordata; class Lepidosauria; order Squamata; family Charinaidae; genus Charina; species Charina bottae. The sequence goes on along the minus strand of JALMGJ010000052.1, from coordinate 1,136,118 downwards.
TGTTATATGAAATATATTAGATAATGAATATTATAAATCAAATGTAAATATGTATACATAAATTCAGTTATTGTTATGTGTAGTGGCAACAACTCTCCTCCCTCGGCCAACCCCGATCAGATGCACACACACACACTCACACACTCACAGGACAGACTGCCCTCGGCAGGAGCCGGCCGCGCTGAGGGGCTTCAGCCACACCACTCCGCCCCTCATCACCCGCTGAAGCCCCCCAGCATGGTCAGCTCCTGCAAGGGCAGTCTGTGCTGTGAGTGTGTGTGTGTGTGTGTGTGTGAGAAGCAGGAGCGGCCACCCTGGGGAGCTTCAGCGGGCAGCAAGGGGCGGAGTGGTGTGGCTGAAGCCCCTCAGCGCGGCTGGCTCCTGCCAGGGCAGTCTGTCCTGTGAGTGTGTGTGTGTGTGTGTATGTGAGAAGCAGGAGCAGCCACCCTGGGGAGCTTCAGCGGGCAGCAAGGGGTGGAGTGGTGTGGCTGAAGCCCCTCAGCGCGGCTGGCTCCTGCCAGGGCAGTCTGTCCTGTGAGTGTGTGTGTGTGTGTGTATGTGAGAAGCAGGAGCAGCCACCCTGGGGAGCTTCAGCAGGCAGCAAGGGGCGGAGTGGTGTGGCTGAAGCCCCTCAGCGCGGCTGGCTCCTGCCGAGGGCAGTCTGTCCTGTGAGTGTGTGAGTGTGTGTATGTGAGAAGCAGGAGCGGCCACCCTGGGGAGCTTCAGCGGGCAGCAAGGGGCGGAGTGGTGTGGCTGAAGCAGCCGAGCGCAGCCAGATTCTCCTGCTCAGCGGCCCGCCAACTCTCCTCCCTCGGCCAAGCCCGATCAGATGCGCACACATACACACACACGCACCCCATACGCTCTTTCTCCAGCCTCCCCATGACCAAATGCACCCGGACCTGTTGCAGGGAGGCTGGAGAAAGAGGTTGTGGGGTGCTCGTGTGTGTGTGTGTGTGTGTGTGTGCGCGATTACGCTGAGCAAGTAATCTGTGCACGCACACACACACACACACACGCACCCTCTTTCCACAACCTTCCCCTGGCCTCACCACTGCTGGGCAGACAATGTCAGGATCAGGTAAGGAGGCAGGAACCTGGACTGTGGTGCTGCTTCTGCTGCTGGGATCGCACGTGGCAACTGGGCTTCCAGTTGCCGCGCTGATAGGGCCTCTTCCGGGCTGCCTCCAATGGCAAGTCCGGCTCCGGTCCTTCTTCCTGTCTTCCTGTCCTCCTTCCCGCCGGGTTTAAAAAAGGGACAAAATTGATTTTGATCAAAACGATGGGATGGTGGAAAAATGCTAAAATAACGGGACTGTCCCGTTCAAAACGGGATGTATGGTCACCCTATCAAAATGCTACTGGGGAGGAAGAGAGGATAAGTTCAACTAGCCCCAGATGTGATGACGCAGCTAGCTCAAAGCCGACGGTGCTGGTGGTGAACGACGAATCCGATGTTCTAGAGATCAACACACCATAGGAACCTGGAATGTAAGATCTATGAGCCAGGGCAAATTGGATGTGGTTATTGGTGAGATGTCAAGATTAAATATAGACATTTTGGGTGTCAGTGAACTGAAATGGACTGGAATGGGCCACTTCACATCAGATGACCACCAGATCTACTACTGTGGAGAAGAGGATCACAGAAGAAATGGAGTAGCCTTCATAATTAATAATAAAGTGGCTAAAGCAGTGCTTGGATACAATCCAAAAAACAATAGAATGATCTCAATTCGAATTCAGGGTAAGCCATTTAACATCACAGTGATCCAAATATACGCCCCAACCACAGATGCTGAAGAAGCAGAAGTAGATCAGTTCTATGAAGATCTGCAGCACCTACTGGATAATATGCCAAAAAGAGATGTTATTTTCATTACAGGAGACTGGAATGCTAAGGTGGGTAGTCAAATGACACCTGGAATTACAGGTAAGCATGGTCTGGGAGAACAAAATGAAGCGGGACATAGGCTGATAGAATTTTGTCAAGACAATTCACTGTGCATAAGAAACACTCTTTTCCAACAACCTTAAAGACGACTTTATACATGGACTTCACCAGATGGTCGACACCGAAATCAGATTGACTACATCCTTTGTAGCCAAAGGTGGCGGACATCTATACACGGTAAAAACAAGACCTGGAGCTGACTGTAGTTCAGATCACGAACTTCTTATTGCAAAATTTAGAATCAGACTAAAGAGAATAGAAAAGACCCACTGATGGTGAAGAATAGATTTAAGGGACTAGATTTAGAAGATAGGGTCCCGAAAGAACTATGGACAGAAGTTCGCAACATTGTTCAGGACGCAGCAACAAAAAACGTCCCAAAGAAAAAGAAAACCAAGAAGGCAACATGGCTGTCTGCTGAGACACTGGAAGTAGCCCAAGAAAGAAGGAAAGCAAAAGGCAACAGTGATAGGGGGAGATGTGCCCAATTAAATGCAAAATTCCAGAGGTTAGCCAGAATTATTTTTAAACAAGCAAGTGGAAGAAGACAATAGAATAGGAATAACAAGAGACCTCTTCCAGAAAATTAGAAACATCGGAGGTAAATTCCAGGCAAAAATGGGTATGATCAAAAACAAAGATGGCAAGGACCTAACAGAAGCAGAAGAGATCAAGAAAAGGTGGCAAGAATATACGGAAGATCTGTATAGGAAGGATAATAATATCGGGGATAGCTTTGACGGTGTAATAATAATAAAAAGGCAGCAGGAGACGATGGTATCCCAGCTGAACTGTTTAAAATCTTGCAAGATGATGCTGTCAAGGTGATGCATGCCATATGCCAGCAAATTTGGAAAACACAAGAATGGCCATCATTCTCTAAAGAATATTCAAACTATCGAACAGTGGCACTTATTTCACATGCCAATAAGGTAATGGTCAAGATCCTGCAAGGTAGACTCCAGCAATTCATGGAGCGAGAATTGCCAGATATACAAGCTGGGTTTAGAAAAGGCAGAGGAACTAGAGACCAAATTGCCAATATCTGCTGGAAAATGGAGAAAGCCAGGGAGTTTCAGAAAAACATCTATTTCTGTTTTATTGACTATTGTAAAGCCTTTGACTGTGTGGATCATAACAAATTGTGGCACGTTCTTGGTGGTATGGGGATACCAAGTCATCTTGTCTGCCTCTTGAGGAATCTGTATAATGACCAAGGAGCAATGGTAAGAACAGAGCACGGAACAACGGACTGGTTTAAGATTGGGAAAGGAGTACGGCAGTGTTGTATACTCTCACCCTACCTATGCAACCTGTATGCAGAACACATCATGTGACATGCTGGGCTTGATGAATCCAAGGCTGGAGTTAAAATCGCTGGAAGAAACATTAACAATCTCAGATATGCAAATGATACCACTTTGATGGCTGAAAGCGAGGAGGAGCTGAGGAGCCTTATGACGAAGGTGACCAGCTTGATTGAAGACTGGCAAATAGAGGGAGAAAATGTGGAGGCAGTGACAGACTTTGTATTTCTAGGTGCAAAGATTACTGCAGACGCTGACTGCAGCCAGGAAATCAGAAGACGTTTACTTCTGGGGAGGAGAGCAATGACAATTCTTGATAAAATAGTTAAGAGCAGAGACATCACACTGACAACAAAGGTCCACAAAGTTAAAGCAATGGTATTCCCCGTAGTAACCTATGGCTGCGAGAGCTGGACCATAAGGAAGGCTGAGCGAAGGAAGATAGATGCTTTTCAACTGTGGTATTGAAGGAAAATTCTGAGAGTGCCTTGGACTGCAAGAAGATCAAACCAGTCCATACTCCAGGAAATAAATCCAGACTGCTCACTTGAGGGAATGATATTAAAGGCAAAACTGAAGTACTTTGGCCACATAATGAGAAGACAGGATACCCTGGAGAAGATGCTGATGCTAGGGAAAGTGGAAGGCAAAAAGAAGAGGGGCCGACCAAGGGCAAGATGGATGGATGATATTCTGGAGGTGACAGACTCGACCTTGGGGGAGCTGGGGGGTGTTGACGGCTGACAGGAAGCTCTGGCGTGGGCTGGTCCATGAAGTCACGAAGAGTCAGAAGCGACTGAATGAATAAACAAAAAAATAGGACAGCTTTCTGAAATAAAGGACTGTCCTTTATAATAAAGGACGTATGGTCACTGTAGACCAGTGTTTCTCAACCTTGGCAGCTTGAAGATGTGTGGATCCATACTTTGGGTTGTATATGTGGCTGTATGGATCCGGTATGTATGGATCCGGTATGTAGATGACACCTTTGTCATAATAAAAAAGGAACAACTGGAGGAAACACATGAAGCCATCAACAACATCTTCAGTGGAATAAAATTCACAAGGGAAGAAGAAAACAACAACACACTACCCCTCTTGGACATCCTCATCAGTAGAGGAAACGATGGCATTCTAGAAACACAAGTCTACTGGAAATCTACCCACACTAACCAAGTGCTCCATTACCAAAGCAACAACCCAACGTCCCACAAGAGAAGCTGTGTAAGAACATTATTCAGACTAGCACTAACGCACTGCAGCAACCCAGAACACCAGAAAAAGGAAACAGTTCATCTATACAGCATCTTCCAGCAAAATGGATACCCATGCAACTTTATCAAAAAGTATCTGACCACTCAACCCACTACAACACAACCAACAGAAGCTATGAAAAGGATTACACTGCCATACATCAGAAACATCCCAGAAACTACTAATAGACTGTTACAACCACCTGGCATCGCCATAGCACACAAACCAACCCAAACCCTTCAGAACATCATAAGTAACCCAAAAGACCCTGTAGCCCAAGAAGAAAAAACAGGAGTTATCTACAACATACAGTATAAGGACTGTAGCAGCCACTATGTAGGTCAGACAGGCAGAAGACTAGCAGAGCGCATCCATGAACACCAACTAGTAGTCAGAAGACACGATGAAAACTGCTTAATCTCACAACACATGGACAGACTCAACCATACTTTCAACTGGGAAACTGAGCATCTTAAACCAAGCCAAATCCAAAAACGCTAGAGCAGAGCTTTACAAACTGTGTGTCGAGACACGTTAGTGTGTCGGCTGCAGTGTCTGTGTGTGTCCTGGCTGCTGCTGCCTCCAAACCTGCCCTGCCAGGATTCCACACAGGTCCTAGTGCCTGCCTTGTGCCCTGCTGTAAGAGTGTGTCACGAAATGATGCATGTCTAAAAAGTGTGTCACCAACATGAAAAGTTTGGAAAGCTCTGCACTAGAGAATTCCTGGAAGCTTGGCACTTAGACAAAGCAGCCATCAACAGACACATAGAGGTAAACAACATTTACATACCATTCATAAGAGACAATAGAAAAGCCAAAAGACCAGAACACCTCCTTGCCAGCAATCATCACCCAGATAGGCAAAGATTAACACCAAGATTAGCACCAGAGGAACAATCAAACAGCAGAATATACTGTAATCAAGGAACCAGTAACTCAGTCAATCAACCAAGCAGCAAACAACAGCCCAATCAAGGAACTCCTAAGGGGAGAACAACACCTCCACCAACACAAGCAGGACAAGCCATTGTATATAAACAGAGAGCAAGTCCCACTCCCTTTTCGCACTGAAGATGTTGCCTAGTCTGCAAGAAAACAACAAGGCTCAGAGCACCAAGGACTCCACAGTTCAACCCTGAGCTACAAATATTCTCTTTGAAAGGTTTTGATCAGGTGCTGGGAAGGACAGATTCTTGGCTGTACGAATGGCATCAGGAAACTTAGCGTTCTTGCTTGAGGGACAGTGACATTTAGTTTCTTCCATTGTTTAGATCTTGTCTGATCAGCAACGCCCCATTCAGTTTCACGAACAGGCTATATTTGGTGTAACTTCCTTTCAATCTGCAGCAAAACAAGGATCACAGCACTGAACAGGAGAAGGGATATACAACCACCGCAGCTTTGTTTAGGGGAACTGTCCAGGGCAAACTGGCAGGTAAGAAAGCATGTGTACATAATTTGTTTATTTGGAAGAAAGGCACTGCTGGAATTTAAAGTGGAGAGAGCGTTCTTGTACCTTTGCTCAGATTAATACAGATTAAGAATGTAACAAATCTGGCCAGGAAATAAGAATGGATTAGGGATTTGTGGGAGATATGCACATTAAGAGCCTTCATCCATGAAATCAAGTTTCTAGATGAGGCTGACATTTGAGGACAAATCAGTGGGACTTGTCTCTTTATAGACATCCAAAAATCAGAATTACATTGGAAATCAGCCACTTGATAAAGATACTTTAGAAAAAGAGCCGGATTAGGAAGAAAGTAATATTCCTGAGCCTTTCTCTGAATCTGAAATTTGATTGCAACTTTTGATTGTTTTTTAAAAAAGGAGCTTTGATTTTCTCTGTGTGTGCATGCATGCGTGGTTGTGTTTTAAATTAAAACTCCAGAATATTTGCAAGTTTTGCTGTATTTGGTGCTGCCTTTGGAATTATTGCTTTGATAGATTTGATCTCTCTTCTAAAAATATTCTTATCAGTAGTTTCTGTAGAATGTTGCAACCTAATTTACTCACAGCTAACAGTGGGATTTCCTCCCAACTAACAGTGCAGTTTTATGGAATTTTACTCGGACGTAAGCTTCCTTGGTTTCAATGGGCCTTACTCATGATGATTAACTATGCTTAGAAACGCCGCTGGAGTAATGCGTACAACTGCAGATCGAATCACTAAAATTTACTTATTCTACATCTCGTTTATACTTACAACAAAGGCCATTGTGACTAAAAAAAGTTTCACCTAACCAGCATCCTAGAAATATATCTGTGGAGAGAATGGTTTAGACGTCTTTATAGAAATCTAGATGCTTTGCACTGAATGTGTTGATTGACAGGCAGACAGACAGACAGATGGACAACATATTTCTTTTTGTCCCTGTGAGTCAAGGATAGACTTTTGTTGATCTTCAATGATCATCAATCCTAATCACATTTGGCTGGCCACATGTTGCTGCCCTCCTTCCACCCCTATAAAATAATTCAGTTGCACAGGTGAAAATTATCTGTGTTTTTATTGCAGAAAAAAAATGAGAACACTGACTGGGAGGGGAAGTCCAGTTACTGACTATCCATTCATATTTGTTTAATGAACTGAACAAGGATAAATGACCGTTTGGTGTTGAAGGTTAACTGTGTGAGACACTGGGAAGTCAGCCAGGTGAAACCAGAGGAATTGTGACTTATCACAAAAATATCTATTTCCTTCTGAGAAGCATCAACAGAACGCCTTTCATTTTAGAAGCACGAGGCCTAATTTAATAGCTTTTTCTCCCTACAGCTCTCAGCGTGCTTTCTGAGGGTTTGAGGGCAATAGTTCTTTGCTATTGTTCTGGATACTAAACTGAGGCACAAAAATCAGTACCATGTGAGAAGTCGTGGAAATAGGAATAAATATCATCAGTCTCTGAGGTGGTAACATATGACAGTGGGTATCATACCTGAGCAGTCAAGCCCATTTTTATAAACCAGCGAGATACTTACATCGTATAACTGTCTCCAAATTCCGAAGGGCATTAACTCTAGCACGTTGCAATGCTCTTCCCACAGCAGTTTTGGAAGGCCGATACAAGAAAGTCCCACGTGAGCTGAGATTGTGCCCCTGTGGACAAGCGGCTATTGAAACTACAGCTCATGTCCTGCTATACTGTACCTTCTATAAGGACTCATGGACCCATTTTATAACTCCCTATTTGATAAAATGCCCAGAAAATTCTGATCTTTTTTATGTACAGTTGTTGCTATCTGATCGGTATAATTCAGTTTCTTTGAACATACAGTAGTTAAATTTTGTTATACTGTCTGTAAAATTAGGCAGACTTTGATTGCCCACTGATCCCACCATTAATATTATCATGTTTAGTTTTATTTCTTTTTAATGAATTTTTCTTTGTATTTTATTTGTAATTCTGGTCTGTGACCGTAATAAAATATTGATTGATTAGTATCATACCAGAGATGGCACCGCATTAAGAATATCTCTGGGTCAGCTTTCTCTTTCCACAGTGGCAAACCAGATGCCAATGTGAAGACTGCAGGACTAATGGCACCCTCCTCTTCCTCAACTAATGGCAACTGGAGGCTTACTACTTTTAGTACTGGGGTTCTTATCTTTAACCTCTATGAATTTGCATTTGAAAGCTACTTAAAATGGGGACAATCATTATCACTTGTGGCAGCAAATTCTATAGTTTTACTATGTAGTGCAGAGCTTTCCAAACTGTGTGTCGGGACACGTTAGTGTGTCGGCTGCAGTGTCTGGGTGTGTTGCAGCTGCTGCTGCCTCCGAGCCCTGCCAGGATTCTGCTGCTGCCTTGTACCCTGCTGCCTCCAAACCTGCTGTGATTCCGCGCAGGTCCTAGTGCCTGCCTTGTGCCCTGCTGTAAGAGTGTGTCTCGAAATGATGCATGTCTAAAAAGTGTGTCACCAACATGAAAAGTTTGGAAAGCTCTGATGTAGTGTGCGTAAAGAACTTCCTTCCTCCTCCCTCCCTCCCTCCCTCCCTTCCTCCCGTCTGTCCTGACATTTTCATTACTCAATTCCATTGAGTGATACTGGTTCCTATGAGGGGCAAACAAACCCAAAGAGTTTCTTCTTATTTCTTTTCTCTAAACCATGCATACTCGCTCCAGGGTCTCATGGCTGGGCAAAATGCGTGATCCGGGATGGGGGACGAGGCCTTCTCTTTCGTAATCCAATGGCTTGAGAAAGCCCTTCCCCCCAGGACCAGGCTGCCCCCCCCCCCCACTGTCTGTTGTTCAGCAGCCCCAGGCGAATGCTTGGTGTTCTGTTTGAGCATCTGACGTTCTTGAATGTCCCTCATGGAAATCTGCATGTGCATCGTTCTGTTTTAATCCTGAACAGTTTTCTGCCCCATTTTTATTGTGTTTTATTTAAATGAGGAAGTAAATCCCACCCCCACCCCCAAACGTCTTCCATTCTTTGATCATTCTGGTTCTCCTTTTCCAGCTTCATGATGCTCTTTCCAAAGGGCACAGAAACTAGCTAAAGGTCAGTTTGCCCCTAACCTCCCTAAAATCCCAGCATCTCAGATGATGCAAGAGGGTGGGGCTCTATAGGGTAATTCCCTGTCCTCCATAAAAGCCAAGCCTTGCACTATCAGCTCCTCTGGGCATGGCTCCCATCTGTTCCTGCATGGACAAAGGCAGTCTAGCCAAAATGAAGCAGGTCATGGCCATTAGTGGACTGCTAGGACCACTGAATGGAGCAGAGCTTAATGCAGCGAGGCAATAAGCGCACAGAAAGGACTATTATCAACAATAGCATTAATGAACATGCTAAAGAGATATAGGTTATTGATCTGACACACTTAGCCCACCCAAGCATAAAGAATCACACACTTAGACAAAGTAGGTTCAAAAAGTAAGTACAAAAGAGTTCTTACGTTTATTTGGTCCAGTTACATGAAGGATTCTTGTTCTTCTTTTTCCCTAAACTGTGTTCACCCCTATCCCTCATTGCTGCTAGAGGCTGCATGCAGAAAGGGGAAAAACTCCTGATTCTAGGCCGCATGGCCTCAAGGTGGAGAGGAGCTCTGCAGCCGCATGGTCCTTCTCCTCTGGTGGAAGGAGGCAGAGAGAGAGAGAGAGAAAGAGGAAGTGGGAGGAGCAACAAACAGCTTCCTCCTGAAGCACATAGAGAGTCATCCTAGAGCGCTCATCTACATGCTAATGAGGCATGCTGATTTGCTGGGACTTCCAACAGCAGGAAGCCATTGCTTTCTGCCTCGCTCCATGTGGACTTGCCACCCTGCCTTTTCCCTTAGTTGAAGAAAGGTAGGATGGTTGGAAAGGTTGACGATTACTCTGAGAGAAAAGGACACATCTTATATCAAAATATTTCCTAGCCCCAAATAAGTCTAAATAGGTCTTCTGTATCTTACTGTCTTGCCCTTTCATTGCTTGATCCTCACCTTTCTTTGTCCAGCTACCTCTGCATGTGGAGCAGATACCACTGAAGAGAAAACTATATATACTGTATGTCTTCCACTTCCTCACAATTACATCTTCCCGTATCACTATGATTTCTTACATTATGCCGTATTTCTATAGCGTCCTTGAGATTATTGTTGTTGTGAGCCACCCAGAATTATGCTCTAAGGTGGGGTGGCCATGCAAATCTTTTAAACAAACAAATAAATGCCCCCCTGGGAATATGCTACTGTATCATTTTTTTCCTTGAAGGTGGAAAAGAAAAGAGGAGCAGACATCAACTGCATTTCAGTTTAAATCTCTGGATTTAACATTAACAAGCATGGGAATAAGGCGCACCCAACATGACCATAAGGTGAAACAGAAGGACCCGAAGCACCACCTTCCGAGTCCAACCTTCCAGGAAGAAGACAAGCCATGAAACACATCCTACAATGGCTTATCCAGACAAAACTGCTTGTTAGTCTGATGTCAGTTTCAATTTAACCAGAATCTGTCTATAGAGTATAATTCTGTACATGGCTGCTGCATTGGAGTTTTCAAGAAATCATACTGCAGAAATGCAAAGGAATATTAATTAAAAATAAATAAATAAATAAAATGCAACAGGGATATCAGACACAACTATATGGGAGACAAGTAAAGCTTATATGAGAGGAATCTTAATAAGGACTTGCAAGGAATCAGAAAAAAGAACATAACAGACTGAAATCACAATTAGAAGGAATTAGAACAGTTTAATAAAACCAGTCCAGGTTGACAAGCACTGAAAGAATTAAATGAAGTTAAACAACAATTCGATTTATTGGAAACGGCAGAACTCCAAAAGAAGATAAAATATGCCAAACAAAATCAGTTTGAAAATGCAAACAAAGCAGGGAAACCTCTGGCATATCAAATCAGAAAAGAGAAAGAAAGAAGGATGATAACAGCAATAGAGAAAGAGAACAAACAGTTACACACAAGATGGGTAATAGCAGAAGAACTTGCAATTTTTTTCCTGCAATATTCCAGGAACAAAACAGACAAAGGAAATGTGAAAACATATATTCAATACTCAGAGCCTAAAGAATTTATTGAAGAAGTTAGACAAATATAAAGCAAATTTAATAACAACAACAATAATAATAATTTATTAAATTTATATGCCCCCTGACTCCCAGCAACTCTGGGTGGTTTACAATTGTTAAAAACATTTAAGAACAAAAAAATACAGAAAACCCCCCACACACACACACACAAAAGACCGCACAAGACAGAACAACGATGGCAAAGAAAACAAACCCGGAGAGGAACAAAAAGGAGGAAAGGGGAGTCAGTCATCCTCACCAAAGGCCTGGGCAAAGAGCCAGGTCTTCAGGGACCTTCAAAATACCAGCAGGGTGGGATCCATTTGAACTTCGGGGGGAACCTCATTCCAGAGGGCAGGCGCTGCTACAGAGAAAGCACACTTCTGGGGTCCTGATAGGTGGCATTGTTTAATTTGCACATGTGTCACCTCTTTTGCAGGAGCTGCATTGGTTGCCGATTTGCTTCCTGGTCCAATTCAAGGTGCTGAAGGTGCTAATAACCTTTAAAGCCCTTCATGGATTGGGGCCAGGTTATTTGCAGGACCGCCTTACCCCAGTCACATCTACCTGGCCCACCAGAGTGGGGAGGCAGGGCATGCTGCGGGTCCCTTCAGTTAGGGAAGTACATCTAGTGGAACTGAGGAAAAGGGCCTTCTCCATGGTGGCTCCCTCCCTGTGGAACATCATTCCCCCAGAGATAAGATTGGGCCCCTCCTTGCTCCTTTTCCGGAAGGCCCTGAAGATGTGGTTTTGTCAACGGGCCTGGGGACCCCAAGCTGCTTTGGAGCCGATCAAGTGGCTGGTATGAATGTGTTTGCTGCTGCCGTGGGGTGTGTGTTTTGTTTTTATGGATTTTAATTCTGTAAGCCCCCTGGAGTCACCGTGTGTGAGTTGGGCGGCCATATAAATTTGTTTAATAAATAAATAAATCAATGGAACCCAGAGTGCGCCAACCCTGCCAGATCCAACTGGCCAGGCAGGTGCTATGGGAGACAGGCAGTCCCTCAAGTAACTAGGCTCTATGCCATGTAGGGCTTTATGGGTAGCAACCAGCAAACACCCAGAAGCAAACTGACAACCAGTGCATCATGCGAAGCAGAGGTGTTACATGGACATACTGAGGCATGCCCATCACTGCTCATGTCGCTGCATTCTGGGCCAGCTGAAGCTTCTGGGTGGTCTTCAAGGGCATCCCCATGTAGAGTGCATTGTAGTAGTCAAGCCTTGAGGTGATCAGGGCATGAGCAACTGTCGGAAGGGCAGAAATTTATAACAACTCAAGAGATTAAAGAAGCAATAAAGAAAATTAAAATTGGTAAGGTGACCGGCCCAGATGGGCTGACAGCACTATATTTCAAAAAGCTAGAAGAGGAACTAGCAGAACCACTACTGAAGACAATGAATGAAATTGAAACAACAAAAACAATACCAAATACATGGGAGAAGGCATGTATAACAATACAAGAAGGGAACAACCTGAAGATACCTCAGTCATATAGACCAATTTCTTTACTGAATGTTGCTTACAAGATATTCACTATTGTATTAGCTGAATGTATGAGGAAGTACATTCCCAAAATTATACACAGAGATCAGACAGGTTACATTCCAAAAAGATAAAAGACAACAGCACATTTTTCATAAATGCACTAGAATTCACCAACATTGAGAAAAAGAAGACAGCAGCAATATTTCTGGATGCAGAAAAAGCTTTTGACCACTTGGAACAGACTTTTTTTTACTAGAGGTCTTAAACAAAATGCATCCTAGAGAAGAATTCAAAACTTGGGTGGAGAGCATATACCAACAACAAACAGCAAAGATTACAGTGAACGGAACCCTCTCCGGAAACTTTTCAATTAGAGGCACAAGGCCAGGGTATCCACTCTCCCCATTTTGATTTATAATTGCTCTGGAAGTCTTGGTGAGCAAGATCTGAAAAGATAAACAGATAATCAGAATCAAAATTCAAGGACTTTTTATTTTGCCTTTAGTCCTTTCTTCAATCTTTTCTATATTTTGTATTTTATCTGTATTCTGAAACTTCAAGAAAGTTTTATAAAAAAAAATCTAGTCCAAAGTTCAGAGAGCCAAGCCAGGTTTGTCAGCCAGTCTAAGGTCAGAGTTTCACAAGCAGGATTCACAGGAATGACACACCAGAGCAGGAAATCAGATGGTTGTTTCCAACAGAGAGACATGGGTCAGGGTTGCCTCTTTAATCAGGCTGCAGCAGCTGTCTTTAATTAAGAGAGTTCCTCCCTTGCTTGGCAAGGAGCCTCATTGAGTGTCTTTGTTCTGCTCTCTGCTCTACTTGCCGAGTCCGAGGGTTTGGAGGCCGTACATCGTCTTCTGACTGCTCCAGCTATTCCGATGGTGCCTGTGTTTGATCAGCCTCAGGTGATTCCTGGCTTTTTGTCTCCTGAGGCTTTTTCAGAGTCGGAGTCTGAGTCCTGGGCCATGACAGGAGCTGATCCAGAAGGATACCATGGTTGAGGGTATTGAAAGCCATTGAGAGGTCAAGAAGAGCAAGGATGGATGCATTACCCTCATCCTGCTCTGCCATCCAAAAGTGCAACCAGTGCCATTCTCATCCCAGCCTGAATCCAGACTGAAAGGGATCCAGATAATTGGGTTCATCCAGAATCCTCTGAAGCTGCTGTGCAACCACCTTCTCAACAGCCATCCCTAAAATGGGAAGGTTGGAGGCTGGACAAAAATTGTCCAATATGGTCTGGCGATGGCTTCTTCAGGAAGGGGTGAACCACTGCCTCTTTAAGAGGAGGAGGAACAACCCGCTCACTCAATGAAGAATTCATCACTACCAGCACCCAACCACATGTCACATCCTGGGTGGCCTCAGCCAGCCAGGATGGACATGGATCTAATATACAGCTCATAGTCATGAGGACCCTATCTGCTTCCTCAGCTCCAACAGGATCAAACTTCTCCCAGAAGACTGTGCCCCAGTCATCTCCATAGGACCTGCTCCAAGGCGGGAATCTAACTGGGAGCAGATCCAAGCGATTTTGTCCAACAGATGCCCAGCATACTCCTAGCCATAAAAGACACCAGTTGACCTTTGCTAGGCGCATTCTCTCAACCAATCCTCTTTCAAGCAATTGTTTAGTGGAAAAAAAAGAACATCAAAATACTCTACCCTGAGCTCCCCTGGAAAAAGCAGGCAATAATAAATAGTAATAAATAATAAATACATGGCATTCCAAAAGGACAGTTCCCTAGCTTATCTCCAACTGGTTGTAGAAAATAGGGACTGCTGCTGATTTTAGGAACTTACTTAGGGACTTGGGCCAGTAATATATTAATTAACCTTCCCAGCAGGGTTGTTCTGAGGATAAAAGTTTATAAGTTGGACAACTGTATATGTTGTATTATGTAGTTATGTTGCCCTAAACCTGGAAGGTTTGGGTAAAACATCAAGTTAATAAAAAAGTGATTGTGTTCATGTCACAGCTAAGCCATGATATGTTTTATTTGGTTTTCCTTTATTGTGTTGCATGCAAGTTGTGGATAGTTGAAATACAGATGTTCTTGCATTTTAAAAATCACAGAAAATGTTGGACTACTGAATAAATCTGAAATATGCATGTAGATGGTGCTTTGAAAGATAACTGAGGATTCTTTTTTCTGTTAATAAAACACTTGCTCGGGAAGATTCAGAATCAGTCTAGTAGTACCTTTTAAGATTAGTACATTTTATTGTAAGGCAGAAGCTTTCAGGAGCTGTAGCTCACTTCTTCATGTGCGTGGAGTGGCATAAGTGGTGTAGGATTTAAATACATTGGGATGAGGCAGAGGGGGGAGTCGGGGAAGGCAGGATAATTATGCAGAGGGAGGTTTCACGGGGGACAGTATACATGTACCTTACCAATTAAACATAATGTGCTAAAAATCTTATGTGTGCATTTGTGAGGGCCCGTGATGGTGTTGTTGGGGTAGATGTGGGGGCAGACCCTGTTTTTGGCAGGGTCCAGTTCCCATGTTGGCATTGTTGTTCGGTTGTTTCTTGTTGCTTGTGACAATCTGCTTCAGATTGGGGTATTGACTGTATTGACTCAGCCAGTGCCTGAGAAAGTGCAGTATCATTGTATAGTCTGAAATGTATTAATAATGCAGTTGAGTGGCCGTGAGCAGTAGGTGACAACCAGTGGTGTTCTGTTGTTCCATTTTTGTGGTCTGTCTTTTAATAGGTCCTTCCTGAGACTCAGTCTGGCTCTACTGATTTGCTCAGGAAGAGTAGGCCTGGCCTGCTTTTAAAACTGGGTTTGATTAAATAAAATATCTCATGTCTAAAGACTCCTGGAAGTTTCCAGGTACCTAAGGAGTCAGTCAGTCAGTCATTTTATTTCGGTCATTGACCAGCAAAGCAGACCTAATCTATGTAACTGGCAGTTAGCATGGGTTTATTAAAAGATATTTGGGCACAAGATAACTAAAGTAACAGTTAGGAGGAACTAAACTATAACCAGAAAAAGCTTCAAGAAACAGGAACCCAGGTAACCACTGGGGACATGCCAGTAGGCATCAACTGAACAGGATAAGTTAGTCCCATCTTTCTTTTAAATTTTAGGTATTGATTTCTGATCTGGTCAGTTTCCAGGCCAACTTCAGTTAGAAATCCAGAAATGTGCTAGATTGGATGTAGGAGGCAGGAGGGGATTTAATGTGTTTAGAAATGTTGAAAGTGACACCAGAGGGCAAAAGGTGTTACTGACTCTCTGGGACCAGAGGGAATTTACTTGTAGAACAACACTTGACTATGCAATGTGAACTGAACATCTGGTATAATTCATCTCTTTATTCTATGTCTGGAGAGCCAGTTTGGTGTGGTGGTTAAGGCACCAGGCTAGAAACCAGCAGACTGTGAGCTTTAGTCCTACCTTTTTTAATTAATTTATTTTCTATCCCACCTTTATTATTTTTATAAATAACACAAGGCAGCGAACATACCTAATACTCCTTCCTCCTCCTATTTTCCCCACAACCACCACCCTGTGAGGTGAGTTGAGCTGAGAGAGAGTGACTGGCCCAAGGTCACCCAGCCAGCTTTCATGCCTAAGGCGGGACTAGAACTCACAGACTCCTGGTTTCCCATTGGCTCCTTCCTAGGGCTGAGAGGGAGGGACTGGCCCAAGGTCACCCAGCCAGCTTTCATGCCTAAAGCGGGACTAGAACTCTCAGTCTCCTGGTTTGCCATTGGCTCCTTCCTAGGGCTGAGAGACAGGGATTGGCCCAAGGTCACCCAGCCGGCTTTCAGGCCTAAGGCAGGACTAGAACTCACAGACTCCTGGATTCTAGCCCGTTGCCTTAACCACTAGTGACTAGACGAAACTGGGTCTCCAGACATAGAATAAAGAGATGAAGCCAGCTGGGTGACCTTAAGCCAGTCTCTCTCAGCTGTAGAAAGAGGCAAACCACTTTCAAAAAGCTTGCCAAGAAAACTGCAGGGATTTGCCTAGGCAATCGCCAGGAGTCAACACTAACTTGACGGCACCAAGAAACCAAAACAAGATTATAATCTGTGTCTGAGTGTGTTTCTGTTCATAGAGGGCTACCAAATCTGGGCTGCAAAAATTGAGATGACTGCTAGAATTAGAACTTCTGAATCTCTTTGCTGCTGTTGATGTCAGAACTCTATCTGAGTCCTGTCATCATGATAGACATCTATGTGGATTGCAGAAGGAAAGAAACCGAAGTGCAAGAGACAACCAGCCCACCGGTGAAAGTGAAATACACATCCACCGTGATGCCTGTCTGAGCACCCAGATACCTGACTGCAACATGAAACGGGGAATACGAACCTCGGGGAGGGGACAAGACTCTGGGGGGGAAGAATGCTTAAAACTGCTGAACCTTAGTATACCAACTCATTCAAGTCTTTCTTTCGTGCTAACCTTCATGTACTGGAATAAACCTTTTACTTCTTAGCAACCTCGTGTCCGTAGGTTTGCTTAAGAGAACTGGCTACTAGGACATCGGAGCGGAGCACCTCACAGTTGAATTGTCATCTGGACTTTTGCAGCCCGGATCTGGTAGCCCTAGTTAGTGTATCTTTGAAAAAGATATTGCTTTAGCATAATTGTATAAATTTCACTTCAAACATTGCCTAGATTTCCCAAGTCAGGTACACTAGTTGTAAGGCAACTCTCAGTCTAAAAACTGTTTAACCTTTGGACTTTAAAATATCCATTTTTTTTTGTCATCTTCACCCACAACCTCAAAATCTTCTCAGAAAAATAGATACAGATTCACAATAAAAAAGTAAGTCTGGGTTGACTGATTAAAGAACAAAGTGTTTCTTTTTTGTGACCATAAATAAAACTTGTTTTCCTTTGGTGCAGCAACCAAACACAGGAAATAATGCTCTTTTGGAGGATAGCCATGTTCAGCACTCTCATGAGGGTGTACACCTCTTCCCAGATTTCATTGGACTTCAGTTTGGGCTCCTTCATCTACTCACCTGTGAGTACTTTCAATGTCCATACCTGCACTGCCTGAGTATCAGGTCCTACACATGACGAAGTAGCTTGGAATTCTGAGAATTCGTAGTTCTGCGTATCTAGAGGCTACAATTAGAGAAGCTGATGTGTGGCAGTGAGTCTCCAAGGAGCAGCCCTGGATATCGCAGCTCAGCTGCTCCTTGTTTTTAAGTCTTTCCAAAACTGTTGTGGGGATCACATGGCCAATAGCTTTTTCAGCACAACTGGGAATGCTAGAAAGTTCCATTCTTTTGAGGGTTTGCTACCCCCAGCACTTAGAGTTTTATATAAGCATTGCCTCCTCTGAAATTCCAGGCGGTTGATTTACCAGGGATGAATGTTTACGGTTCTTCTTGAAAATCCTTCCCCCAATGTATGACTCTCTCTCTACTTACAAAGGGGAAAATGCCTGTCTTTCAGATTCACAGCAAGTGGGACAAAACAGAGGACAACACCACACAACTAGAGTTACACAGGCAAAAGCGTCAGGGTAGGTGGATGTCTTTTAACGTCTTTTGCTTGCAGATAGAAGCTTCACTCTTGGGTACACTGTCAGTTTGCACAATCACTTTGCTTTTGGTAGATGATCTGATTTCTACCTTGCTTGCTCTCTACACATGAGCAGAAGCTACCAATCTCATCTCCATGGGTAGACGACCCTCTAATCAAAAGCATCTTGCAACCTCATGGAAGCCACCCCCTAACCAGCTGCACTAACCCACTCTATGTGCCCCAAAGCTTCCCTGCTTGACTGCTGTGTGAAGGCAATCAGAGGAAAACGAGTGATGAAATTTATTTATTTATTTTATTAAATTTATATTACCACCCATCTCCCCCGTCAATTGGGGGAGAGTGGCTGTTTTTTCTTATTTTTGTGCCTTTAATTATATTTAAATTGTTTTAACTAATTAAATAAAAAGCTAATTTTAAAAAAAGTAATAAATTCATCATGCCACACTGTTTATTTGTTCATTTATTTATGTTAGCTGACTTAAATGCTAGCTGTTAGTAGAAAGGTGTTATATAAACTGGGGTACAATATCTGGGCTGCAAAAATCCAGACATGCACCAGATGGCAACAATGAGATATCAGCAACTCTGTATTTCTACAGGCCAGATACAGAAGCCCTAATGTTTCTCAAATAAACACTGAATGAAGATACAGGTAGTCCTCTCTTACTGACTGCAATTGGGACCAGCAACTCCATTGCTAAGCAGTGTGGTTGTAAAGTAAAACATCACGGGACCACGCCTAACATGACGTCAGTTCTGGCTGCGGTTGTGAAGCAAATCATGTGCTGTCATTAAGTGCGATGTCATGTGACCATGATTTGGGACTTCCTGCTGGCTTCCCCATTGACTTTGCTTGTCAGAAGCTGGCTGTGAAGATCGCAAATGGTGATCACATGATTGAGGGACATGTGACAGTCATAAATGCGTGCCAGTTGCTAAGTGCCCGAATCACAATCATGTGACTATGGGGACGCTGCGACAGCCGCAACTTTGAGGACCGGTTGTAAGTCTCCTTTTTCAGTACTGTCATAACTTTGAACAGTTACCGAGTGAGTGGTCAGTAAGTGAGGACTACCTATATTTGTGCTGTTCATCATTCTTGGCCTCTGGTAAAGAAGGAGGCCAAAAGTGATTGCCTCCACAGCAGCTGTCAGAAGTGCCATTTTAGGTCTCTTTCTCACCCTTTAGTTTTCTTGATAGGTAGAGTAGGCATATCCAACTTCTCTTTTTGACGGGTACATCAACATTTGCAATGTTAAAGCACATTGCTATGGGAACAGAGGGCTTGCCCATTCAAAAAAGGATTGCAATAGAGGGGTGGCCAGTCCCAAGCAAACTGGGCATAGCATCTCAAAGTCATCAAGGAAGGTGTCCGTGGGATCATTACTGCTTGGGCATCACATTGGGGGCTGCAGAGATAGGCTATGGGATACAGCTCAAGTACACAAAAGCTTTTTGTGGTAAAGATATAACATATTAAATGGAAATACAGTATATATTAGCATGCATGGGAAAAGCTGCAACTAGTGAAGATTATCTGGCTGGTGTTTATCTTCAGATGTTTGCAAAGTACGGTACATTGAATCTTTTTAATTCAGAAGTCATCAGTGACTAGACAAACAGATAAAACAAGTGCGTGATGTAACCAAAGACTAAGAGTACCAGTTCTTTGGAGCAAAAATATGAAAGGCATCAGATGGCACTAGAGTCGTTTGTATCTCTTTGCTCCCATCTAGTTGTTGTCCAGATTTTTGCAGCCCGGATCTGGTAGTCCTATCAAATATATAAAAGTATGTTCAGACTTTCTAGCAAACATCACAGTGGTGCCATAGTGACAGCCCCCAGTCACCAAAGAATCCTTACTCCTCCCACCTGGGACAGAACGGAGTAGAGAACTTAGGATACAGATACTAAGGGTGGCGGATTATGGAGACAGAAACTTAGAATGATGGGAACAACTAGCAATATATTCAACAAAGTGGGAGTGGACACTAGTTAGTTAGTTTGTTTATTGTTTATTATTTATTATTTCAATTTAAATGGCTGCTCATCTTAAATTCATTATTCTGGTTGGCTAACAACAATTAAAAACTATTTAAAAACACAGAGCAATATTAAAAAAAACACTCAAATACAATCAGCAGCCGGAGTAAAAAAAACAAACAAAAAACCCACTAACAGCAAATTAACACAACCATTGCATGGGCTCTGCCACACATCTGGATCCCCAAGTCTGGTGACAAAACCACTCCTTTAAGGTCTTGCGAAAAGCCAGCAGAGTTGGGGCCAATCTAATCTCGGGGGGGGGGGGGGGTTGATGTTCCAAAGGGCGGGAACCATGACAGAAAAATCTCTCTTCCTGGGTCCTACCAGATGACACTCTTTCATGGACAGGACCCGTAACACGCCTCTCCTGCCGGTCCTGATGGGACGGGTAGATGTAACTGGGAAGAGGTAGTCCCTCAAATAACCTGGCCCTGTGCCATGAAGGGCTTTATAGGTCATTACCAGCACCTTGATCTGAACCCAGAAGCATATTGGCAACCAATGCAGCTCCCGGAGCAGAGGTATAACATGCGCTGACTGAGGAGTGCACATAACTGCCCACATTGCTGCATTCTGTACCAGCTGTAGCTTACAAAGTAGTTGACAAAGATATGCTCATTGTGAGAGATTTTCTGACTCCTGGGCCTGAGGCTTTCTGACATGGACAGTCGTTGAGAGGAAGACAGCACGACATGGCTGAGTCACTCTAATTACAGAATAAATTATGACAGATCACTTCTTTCCCCCCTGTTAGACATTTCACCAGAATACACGATTGCTGTTGAGATAAACTTTGTAGATGCCTCACTCCAGGAGGACCTCAGAAGGTTTTTCAAAAACCTTAGTCTCCCAGTTTCGGTAAACATCTCTGATTCAGATGTAAGCATTTCACATATTAATATTACTACAGGTAAGTAGTCCTTCACCACTTATTACCAACATTTGCTTTCTCTATTTTTAATTAAATTTTTGGGGTTTTTTGGCGGGTATGTTAAAAATAAGCAGCTGGCTCAAAGATAAATGTATTTATATTTTAGAAGCACTTCAGCTCCAAATTTGTCTGGCTATATATATAAATGCAAAAAATATGTATCTTTGTGGCGTGGCTTAAGACTTGTCAGGGGAATTAGGGTTGCTAGACCTGTGATACGAAACTCCAAACCAGTGGTTCTTAAATGTTTTGGTCTCAGTAATCCTTTAAATTATTAAAAATTATTGAGGACCCCAAAAAGCTTTGGTTTATGTGGGTTTATTTATTTATTCATTTAAAAATAACAATAATGAACCCATTACATGTTAACATAACTAACCCTAACCCTAAAACTGAGTTAAACTCTGAAAACACACACATTTATACCCTTAACCTGCTACCTTAGAAAATTCTAGAAAACACAAGAAAACATGAGCACACATTCCATTAGCCTTCAGAGTGATGACTCATCACATGTCATGTAGCCCCTGGAAAACTCCACTCTACATTTATGAGAATGGGAATGGAAAAAGTCAAATAACATTTTAGTATTATTATAAAAATAGTTTTGACTTTGCAGACCTCCTGAAAGGGTCTCAGGGACCCCCAGGGTCCACAGACCACACTTTGAGAACCACTGCTCTAAACAATCACTAAATGTTAGGCCACAAAGGCCTAGCATTTGTATCTCTTCATTGCCACCTTGTGATCAGCCAGATTTTGGCAGCCTCTGTCCAGGAGCCAAGGGAATGACCATATGTTTAAGCAGTAGCTTCCAAGAGACTTGTCCATTTTTTTTAAAAAAAATCACCTTCTATAAACATTTGCGGATGCCCGACAGCAATTCTAATATGAAAAAAGGAAGTCTGCTGGGAACCCAAGAGCCTCTATAGTATATGGTGGTTCAACTTAATGGAATTGATTGTTCTCATATTTCAGGAAGTTGTAGCACTCTTTGTTCACTTAGTTCCTTTCCTCTTTAATGTTTTGATCAGAGGTTGTAGGGTGAATTTCTTTTGGATATCATAAAAGTGCAGTCAGAACTAAAATGTATTTGGGAGAATTAATATAGGCAGGAAACACTAAAGTATTTGCAAAAGATTAGCAACACTTCCTGCAACAGATAAAATTCTGTAGAGCAATCTGGTTTATCAAAACAATACTACATTAATTTGTTTAATGTACTTAAACATTTGTCCTCCCTGTTTCTCAACATATTGTTCCAATCCAGTGGAGAAATGTGGGTGTTTGAGCTATCATATTTGGACTGCAAAATCTGGAGTTTTGCAGCTCAGATTGGATAGTTCTGCTATTGGTTTAAAAATATTGTAGATGGTTCAGAAAAGATTTACACAACCCTTCTTTGTTCTAAGAATGAAATTTGCAATGGATTCTCTACTTGAGAGGGGGTGCAGGAAGAATCCAGCTAGGCTGTTGGGCTCTGCTAGAGTCTTTACTTGCAGACATTTAGGCAGCTTTGCTAAGAATCACTTTATCAAACTGGATTTAAGTTCCTCTTGATGTTTGGTGTTGTACAAAGCAGTCTGCAGTGTTTGAATGTTGCACACTGAAATTAGTAATATCTAATGTAATGATTTAACTTATTAATCTACTCATACATGAATAATCACGTTTAGTGTGTGCCAGAAGAAATTGTAACTAAGAAACCCAACACATCATCTTTGCTACTGCAAACCTGATTGATCATTTTGTGACCTTCCAGTATATTTTATGACTGCACAAAAGGACTTGTGAGGCTATAAAAGGGATGGCAGATATTATTCAGTTATAGCTAATCAATATTCAAAAAGTGTTTAGGGTTTAGGCTCTTGGATTTTCAACCTTCCAAGTTTGTATGTGGTTTGAATCATGGATACAGAGTAAACAAAATCAGTGAAATGAACAACACCAGCAAGATACAATGACTTAAGTCTTTTTTTTTTGGCTTTATGTTTTCTCATATTAGTGTGCAACAAAACTGGCACTAATCATTCTCATTGTTTCTGTGAACCTGATTATGGATGGTCTGCCAAGATCTGTGAAGCATATCCTGTCTGCCATAATACTACAATTGCAGTGGGAAAGAGCTGCAACTGTATTGCACAGCTTCCTCCTCAAGGGACCTTTTGTCAACTTCAGTCAGAAGGTAAGAGAAGGTGGCAAATGAGGATGAATGGTGGCTTATGGGCAGCAGCAATTCATTCATGGGGAAATGATTTCTGGCAGGTAAGCTGCCAAAATGGAATGATGTCAGGCTCACGCGCTCGGTCAATTCCTGTCGCAACCAACGGATCAACATTCGGTTGATCTGAAAAAGCAGACCCTGCACCCGTGGGAAAAACGCTAGGAAGAAAAAAAATCTGCCAAAATGGAAGCTTAAATTATTTTCAAAACAAGAAGTCCTGGCTGAGTCTTACATGCATAGCAGCTCTCAGCCTTTTCAGGTCAGGGTTCCCCCATGAATTCTGAAAGGAAAATAGCACCCACATGATTTTTTAAAGAATATATGTATCTTTATTTTAGATCTCTTCAAAGACGTTTCTAGTGTCCCACTAGTAACAGATCAGATCAGATCAGATCAGATCAGATCAGAAGGAAGAAAGCTCAGGAAAACCAGCGTTCACTGATCTCTGCACTTTTTTTCTCAACAAAGATAATGGCAGTGAATATATAAAGGTTATTTGCAGGACCGGCTCTTCCTGATAGTATCTGCCCGTCCTACCAGATCAGATAGGGTAGGCATGCTCCAGGTCCCTTCCCTGAAATCCTGCCACTTACTGGGACCTCAGAAGCGTGCCTTTTCCATGGCTGCCCCTACCTTATGGAACACCCTCCCCCTGGTGAATTGGCAGGCCCCCACCCTTTCAGCCTTTTGGAAGGCCATCAAGACCTGGCTTATTACCCAGGTGCTGGAGGAGAGTGAGGATGTCTGGAGCTGGTTGTGGGGCATCCCAAGGGTTTTATGGTTTTGTTTAATGGTTTTTATAGTTTTATAGTTCTGGCTTTTATTGTGGTTATGAGCCGCCTAGAGTGTGTTGTTAGATGGGCGGCCATACAAATCTGAGAGAGAGAGAGAGAGAGAGAGAGAGAGAGAGAGAGAGAGAGAGAGAGAGAGAGAGAGAACGCGCAGCTCATTTAAATGTACTTGCTGGGTTGGTTTGGTTTTGATAGGATGCAAGACCCAAGAGACCCCCAGCCTTCACTCATCAACCCCTCCTGCCACAGCCCTTAAGGCATAGCTTTCCAAACTGTGTGAAGGGACACATTAGTGTGTCAGCTGCAGTGTCTGGGTGTGTTGCGGCGCACAGGTCCTAGTGCCTGCCTTGTGCCTGGCTGCCTCCAAACCTGCTGTCATCCTGCGCAGGTCCTAGTGCCTGCCTTGTGCCCTGCTGTAAGAGTGTGTCGCGAAATGATGCATGTCTGAAAAGTGTGTCACCAACATGAAAAGTTTGGAAAGCTCTGCCTTAAAGGATAGGAAATAAAAGGCTGGTGGGGAACGGGAGAGAGGGTTGGGTGTTGTTTGTTGGGAAAGGAACATGTCACTTTTGGCCAAAAAGTTTTCCCATGGACCCCATTATGCTTCCCTTCCTGTTTTCTGTTGTTGCTTTTTATCTCTTCCTTGCCCCAAAATTTAATCTTTCACATATTAAAAGTCCTCCTCTTCTTTTCATGTACCATTATTTTTTTAAATCTCTCCTCTTTAAAACCCCTCATCAAATAAAAATGGCGATGGCATGACCGGTGCAATTTGAGACAGATCAGTGACCTAACAATATTAATTTTATAACTCTAAAAACCTCACCCTGTATTGCATTGGGGAAGGAAGAACCTTCTGAAGTACAACTTACAGCATCCCTCGCCATTCAGAGGGCCATGGACCCCTGTCCCTGTATGTTACACCACTATTGATGTAAACTTTGCCAATTCTTCACTTTCTGGGGTCTAGGTCAAATGTCACCTAAATAACTTTTGTCTTCTAAAACCTATCCAATCAAACAAAATAATGGAATTTCAGATCAGAAAGTCAGATTTTTAACATCATCCTATGATTTGCAAAATTTGAAACACCCACTATATTTTGCAAGTGCATCAATTATACTTTTATTCGACATGGCCTAAATTCCCAATGTGGGGGTGACTGTGCATTGCTTGGTGCTTGCTGAGTTCCTTGCTACATCTAACTGTATTGGTTTAGCATATTTTGATTTTAAGAAATAAGTGGGAAGCTAGCAGGCAGCAAATCAAAGCATCGACCTCAAGCCTTTCCTGTGTTTCTCATGTCTATGCTCCCCACATCGACACTGGAGGCATTCTTAGAAAATAAAACCGCCCAGAGTTCCCTTGTGGGGAGATGGAGCGGTATATAAATTGAAACATAAATAAATAAATGGATGGATGGATGGATGGATGGATGGATGGATGGATGGATAGCTGCAGCCTTCTGGTAAATGGGCCCTTTATGATTAGCCATATCCACCATTGCAGCCATTCTGGAAGAGCTCCTATGGTATCCTATCAACGTTCTAAATGCGCCCACTGATCCCCAAGCATGGCGACCTTAGCTTGGTCTGTCCTGCGCACCAGTATATATAATCGGCACTACCTAAAACTTGTCCTTTCACAAAAGAGCCCCTTCTGTGTCATTTCACATCGTTTGTGCTCTGTTCCCATCTTCCTTATTTATTAGTTATTTCCCATTTTATTTCTCTTTTTAAATTTTTGTTATGCTACTGCTCCTACTCCAGCCCTAATATTTTAACCCCTCTGTTGTACTTGCTGTTCTATTTGCTCACACTGCCAGACTTCAGGTTATTAGACCCATCTCTTCTTCTCTTCTCCATGGCATCACGCAAGCCCCAGTTAACAAAATTAATGGACATTTTAAATGAATGGAATATTAAGAAGTGAGGGCTAAATGCAAGCATTTAGCCAAGGCTGAGTTTTACTATTAAATAATACTTTATTTTCAAATCTTTATTTCAGCTACTAATAAGATGACTTGTTTTCTTTTCTACCACAGATATTCCTTCAGTGCTCATAACAAAAATGTCTGTCCGACTTGATATACCCTTTGAGAATGCTCTGTGGGATTCGTCCTCTGTGTTGTTCAAACAATATAAACATGATCTCGAGAAGGCAGTAAGTCTGAGCTGGTTCTTAAGCTAAAACGTGACTGAGATATTTTAAAAATCTTATTACTTAGCTGAAGAGGATTTCTTTTAAAGGTTCTTTAAAAGAGGTGATTAAAACAAATGCAACTCCGGGCTATAGTTAAGCTGGATGTAACCTAAAGCCACTAAACTCAGGGTACTGCCAATGGCTTGTGACCTTGGTAGCCTTTCTTAATGCCTCAGCAGTAAACCCTTAACTGAAGCCACCAAAATAAGTACTCCATAGGCATTTCATATGGCATGGTTTTCACTCCACATCCACTTACAATCTGCACAAAACAATTTGAATCTAACCTTGGATTATCTTCACTTCTGGTGGCTCAGAACAGGCCAAGACTTCCATAAGCCAATCTGTTCTCCTTCCAGATGACCAATAGGAGGATTAAAAATTGGTACTGAAATAGCCCTTGAAGTGCCACAGCTTCTGGAGCTACAAACATTTGGCTTTCTCCCACAACATTGGCTGTTCTTTTTTTGTTGCAAATGTACACAACGGTACTAAAAGTGCGAAGAGGGTCTCTAGCTATTTTCTTTTGTGTGTAGCTAGGGATGGGGCTGACGCTTTAAGTGGCCTATGAAGGATGCTGTATTTTTATGCGACTGATAGCATCAAGCTTACAAGAACAGCAGCATCTTTTTTAAAATTGAAACACCTACGTAACAGAAGGAAATAAATGATTGCTGATATATGGAGGTCCTTAGCTCCTAATATGTAAGATAATACATACATATATTCAGATACGAATGGCCTGGCAATAGCATGGTGGAAGAATAGAAGAAGCATTCCGTGTGCAATATACAGCTATCAATCTGAAAGGGACTTTCTCTCTGAGAGACTCTGTTTGGAGGTCCAACTTGTTGGGAATCCTTTAATCTGAATTCTTGCAATGAGCATGGGGTTTGACTCAAACAAACAAATCTTTACAGTCAAAGACCAGCATAAGAAAGGTGGGGTACAGTCAGTTAAAAGCATAGAAGGGTACATTAAAATCTAATAGAAGAAGCTAAAACACCAAAATACATTAAAATCTGATATAAAAAGCTAAAACACAAAAATAAAAAATACATTAAAATCTAATATAAAAAGCTAAAACACAAAAGTCTAGAGCAAGGCTTTCCAAAGTGCCGCCGCTGGTGATACACCAGTGGTGGCGGCAGCACGCGCACGGCGGCAGCGCAGGGGGGCGTGCGGCGGCACGTGCGTGCATGGTGGCAGCGGCAGCAGCCTCCGCTAAAACGTGGAAGCACTGATCCCGCGCCGCTGCCGCTGTGCGCACACGCACCGCCGCTTCCGGGTGGTGTGGCGACACACCACGCTGTGTGTGGCAACACACTTTTGTGTCGCGACACACAGTTTGGAAATCTCTGGTCTAGAGAAAAAGGAGAAAGAAAAAAGGAAAGAAAAGAAAATCTAGGTAGAGGGGGAGGAGCATTAGATGAGTGTGGGGAGCATAAAGGTTAGTATATCTGTAAATACAGTACTCTAGTATATTAAAATAAATGCTAGTTTGTGATACCGGTCTCATCTGGCAAATTTTGAGTGCTGCTGTGCTGAACCTGGCCACATTGTATGTTGTAGCAGGGCTGGTATCTGACAGCAGCAGGGAGGTGTAAAATTGTCCTGGGTGCCCTGGGTATTTATGCAATATTAGTAAAATGAGGCTAGTATGAATGTCTCTACATTCTACATGAAGAGGATGGGTTCCTCTCCCCCGTTGCTCAAAAGATCAGAAATCAAACTTTGCGGGGTTTGACTCAATGGCCTAAATGGGCTCTTCCAACTTGATGATTTTATGATTTTTCTCCCCATTTTAAGGAGAACAAGAACAGATTGGGCTTTACTGCCATTATGTGCTCGTGTGGTTCATTAGAGATTTTCCACAGTGAGGGTGTCATGATGTGGATTGCGAATGCAGCAGACAACTGGATTCGAATTCCACATCCTGCCAATTAGGTAATGGGTAGACACGTGTAAAGGGGCATGGTGGCTCAGCGGGTAAGACGCCAGGCTTGTCAATTGGAAGATCGCAAGTTCGGAGGTTCGAATCCCTAGCCCTGCGTGCGGAGTGAGCTCCCGCACTAGCTCCAGCTCTTGCCAACCTAGCAATTCGAAAGCATGCAAATGCAAGTAGATGAACAGGTACCACTTCGGTGGGTAGGTAACAGCGTTCTGCGCGTGTCATGCGGCCACATGACCATGGAAGCATCTTCGGACAGCGCTTGCTCTTCGGCTAACAAATGGAGATGAGCACCGGCCCCTAGAGTCGGACACGACTGCACAACTGTGTGGGGGGAACCTTTACCTTTTTAGACACGTGTAGGGGTTAGCGATGTAGATTATTCATTCATGACTTCAACTTGGATTTATGCATACTTGTTCTAATAAACAGCTTTTCCCTTTGGCTGAATTGGCTCTTGGTGAAAGTTAACTGATATTAGGATTTCAGGCTACGATCCTCACAGTGGGAAAACCCCATTGCTCTTCCACTGCACAATTTTAGAACTGAGCATATACATTGCTGTCCTCCAAGAGAAACCACAGTTGTACTGGACCATAACTCAGATATTCTGAAGCCTGGGAACTGTTCATATAAAGAGCTTTATTTCTGCTTCTTATGACAGGAATTAATGGAACTCTGGCTTTGAATGAAGATGCAGATTAACAAACCTGTAGAACCCTAGTCACAGATTTTCTGTGTAAAAGGTTTTGTAGGCTTTACAACTTTGAGGTAGTCTTGATAGGAATTTACTGTTAATAATTTATTAAGGGTTTATCTTACTTTTTCTTCAGCAGCCAGCTTAATTTCATTTGAATGTATTACAGTTAAACCAACCTTCCCTTATCTAATACCTTTCAGATGTTTTGGATAACTGTGTCCTTAATTGGTAACCATGCTGATTGGGAGTTATAGGTATTGTAACCCAACATATCTAGAAGAAACTCTTTCCATCCAGTTTTAATGGGTTATTTCCATATTGGATTTGGCAAAGAATCCTTAGCCCATGAGATCAGGACTGTGACAATCATCACATTTGTTTGATGATTCATGGAAGGATGTAGGCATGCCTGTAATAGTAGGTGAAATGATGTGGCCTTAATTGTCAATAAATACTCTGTATAATATATTGCTCTTTTTCAGTTTACCGAAGGCTATTCAACCTTAGCGGGTTTCATAAATGTAACAGTTACAGGATTCAGGTATGAAAACCTTTTCATTTCACTTGAAAAGATTATAGGAGGAAATGATTTGCTTTGATCTTTGCATATTGATCCGACTGATAAATGCTAAGTATAAAATGAAGATCAGCTTTAAGTAGTCCAAAATTTTAATGCAGAGAGAAGCTTTTTCTGCAGGAAGATCAGCAGAAAAACACAAATACAACCTATAGATAATTGAAAAACCAAGTTTGATGTAGTTAAAGATGCTGGAACTGGAAGAGCCTTGGCATGGGGAAGCCAAATGGGTGACTTTGGGCCAATCACTCTGTCAGCCCTAAACTAGGAAGTTGAAAAACATCTTTGAAGAAGGTACTGACAAACCACTTTTCTGAAAATGTTGCCAAGAAAACTGAATGGACCTGTCCATGTAGTCACCAGGAGAGTCAAGACTCTCTCAAAGAACCATAACAACAGCCCAGATAATTGAAGAAAGCAAAATAAAGTATATTGGCCATGAGAAAAATCTTCACACCCATTCCGGAGTTCTATCTTTGTAGTCTATGATGTAATGCAGAAGCCCATGCTAAGTTCAAGAGCTAATTGCCATAGAGATATCCCATCAAGGATCACTTTTAGTTCCTATAGAATTTATTTTCCTCAATCCTGATGCCAAATCTCCCACCAGCAAGGGATCTCTAAGGGCATTTTCACTATATTCTGGAGCATCCAATAAGAAAAATATCCCCCTTCAGTTTGAACTTTTCACAGTTGTTATTGTATCGTTAAGAACTAGCAAACAGACACATGGACACTATAATATAGGTACAGTAGTAATCTATTGAGTTCAATAGGGATAAGTCTCTTCCATGTCCTGCAGAGAAGCTTGCTCAGAGCTACAGACCTCTGTCTCACAAGACAGACCAAACATTCTGCTCAAAGGTACAGTACATGTCAAATGTATCCATCCATCTCCAAGCAACCTTGTCATGCGCACAGCAAAAAGCCTTGACTAGTAAGCCCCTCCACTTGAGTCAGGTGTTCAGTCCGCCTGGCCCACCTGAGTCAGTTGGCTTTTTCTCCTCTTGTCCCTTCAAACAATGGTTCTCCTCCAGCTGAATCCTCAACTGATGAAACTTCCCACCTCTTTCTATCTAAATTGGCCAAGTTACCAACCACTCTCCTGGCTCTTCTGCATACCCAGAGCTGCAGGGAGGGGAATCCCAGCTGGGCAAAGTGCTGCAGGGAAATAAAACTCAGGCTTTCTCTTGGTTTACTTCTTACTCACAAGTAGTCTTTCTGCCAGCAGAGGGCCCTTTCTTCTTTCCTTCTCTCCCTCTTCTGGCCTCCTATACCCAAACTTGGGGAATTTTCCAAGCTAACTCTCTCCTGATTCCCAGCACAAGATTCTTTCTCTCCTCTTTACTCCCTCCTGCTGCCTGATCTATTGAGAATCAGGAGGTCTAACAGGAGGTTTTTTTAAAACCCATTTCCTCAATCTCTAGTTCCTATTTCCTCCCTCTTGCAGTTTAGCAATTTAACTTAACCATTTAAACTTTACCTGGCTTGCACTAACTGCCCTGCCACCAGATGGGTTTTCCTTTATTAGGCCAACAGAGAGTTCACAAAATATGCAAGTTTCCATAAGGTGTTATAAAAAGCAGAGTGTGGGGTGAGGAAGATAAAATGCCTGACAGCGTGGAAGCTTTGAAAGCTGCACAGTACTTCAAGAGAAACCTGGAAAGAAGCAAGGACCTTTCCCATGTCTCTGATGTTTAAGGCCCCTTAAGAAGAAGCAAAAAACCCACAATCATTGCTTTATTTTTAAAGATAGGAACTCCAGTTGCATCAGACCTGCCTGTATCCTTAATTAATATATACACATTCTTTAAGTGGAAAAGAGAACTAGGGGATAGTACAGTTGGGGGATAGTTTTACATGATGCACTGAGGTTTAAACAACAAGCAATAAAGCCAAAGCAGGTAGTTTTACATAATAATGAAGCCAGCAAAGAGCTGTAATTACTTACTTACTTAATTAATTAAT
The DNA here is from genome assembly GCA_023362775.1 of Charina bottae. NCBI lineage: Eukaryota > Metazoa > Chordata > Lepidosauria > Squamata > Charinaidae > Charina > Charina bottae. The sequence continues at coordinate 1,104,686 of JALMGJ010000052.1, read as the reverse complement.
TAATTGATGTAAATAATTTAATTATTTCCTGTAATGGAAGATCATGCTGTTGCACATACAAAATAGGGCATTTGCGTGTGAAAAGAATTAATGTTTGGATCCATTTCTTTCCCTTTTAAGTGATACAGCAAACGGTATGTTGTGGTATTGTTAATAACATCAGGTGATAGAAATAAATAAAATTGCTCCAATCAGGGTTGCAAATTGTCCATTCCCAATAGAAATGCAGAGATAAACATGGAAACACAGTGTAAGCACTTAAAACAAAGCAGTGAATATTTTAATTCATGGTTCTTACAGTCGAGGGGTTAAGATACTTTGGGTTACCCTCTGTAGTATTTTTTTTTTGCCTGAAGAACAGCATTTACTAGAAAAAAACAAACAATTGTCAGGATGATTGGTGGGTCCTCTGAAGCAGATTTCAGGAGACCGGGGAAGATGGAAATTCCACTACACAAACAGGAGTCTGCCCTTGAATATCCCTTTGTCCTGTTACCCATTAGCCACCGCATTGTACTGTACTGCTTTTTTGGAGGATAAGGCAACAGAGAATGAATAGTAGAAGAGAATGATGATGGAACCCACATCTAGTTTTTTCCCCCCTCCAGCTATCATGAAAATGCAACTTTAAAAGCCATATTGTATATCATTCATTATGTAATGGCCCTGAACTCACTGGATTTGATGTTCTTTTTGCATAGGCCTGGAAGCACCATGGTTGACTATGAAGTAACCTCAGCAAAACAAATCCCACTTGAAAATGCGCATCCCCAAATAGCGGCTGCCTTACGCTACCCCTACCAGTTAGCAACTTCCACATTTACAACAGAAATCCTGGGTAATGTTTTTAAATGTCTTTTGCTAAAATGTATATTACTGTTTTGGTGGATATAGTTTATGTCCTTGGCGGCAAGAAAATGTCTTTAGCATTTAGCATAATTTTAGAACCACAGGTGAGGCTATGGTAGTGAAAAATTAGAGTTGGAGATTCAGCTATTACCATGGATTTGTGAAAAGCTGGTCAATGATCAGCACTGCTTTGTTTGAAAATGAATTGTTTGTATTCATTAAGCTAAATGATTGTTAATAACTTTGGAAAATCCCACATGTAAAATTCTGCCACCCTCCTTGAACCAGAGCTCCACTGAGCTTAAGACACCAATGCTTAAGACAATTAAGATATCAGTTCCAACGTCTTAATTTTACTAGGTAATTTCAGACCATTTCCAAAGCATGTTAGGAAGAGCACAAAATAATACTATGAAGTATGTGGTCATTATATTTGAGCAATACTCTGTATTATATGTGTTAGTCTGGACACATTTCTGTTAATTCTGAAAAATCCTTTTTTCTTCATGCTGAAATAGCTGGAGTGTGTGTGTGTGTGTGTGTGTGTGTGTGTATTTACTCCGGCTGTTCATAATGGAAACCATGGTATATATGGCTAGCTAGACATTTAGATAGAAAGGATCATTATATATTGAATTATAGGACTGTGTAGAGCTACATTTTCACTCTCGAAAAGATGCTTCAGAGTCTAGGAGAGCACAAATATAGCATCTGTGTGTAATACCTTAAAGCAGCTGCAACTTTTCTGAGACTGAGCAGCAACTGCTAAATTATACATATCACTAAATCATATATAGAGATAATAAGCATTTCATCTGCCATTAGTTTTGAAGAATTCTCTTTATGCCATACTAGGTAAAGTGAACATCTCCGTTTCTCCTGAACACATTTTCGAGGGAGATACAGTAAAAATAACCTGCATGACAGAATCCATTTCAACAAATGTGATCTGGGCTTACAGTGTCATCAAGCAAGACAGTGTCACTGTGACAGAAGAGGTTAAAGAGGGAAGCAAGATAGCAACCCTGATAATAACAGACATCAAGCTGAACGAAGCAGGTAATTCTGAATTCTAAATAGAAAAGTGCTGGAGCTGTTGTTTCATGCTGTCTGGTAACCGGCAGTCAAAGGGTTATAAACACCAAATTCTTATAAACACCCCCACCAACACTGGCAGGGCAAGCCACTGTATATAAACAGGGAGCAAACCCCACATTCACTGACATTGATGATGTTGCCTAGTCAGGTAATGAAACGTCTGCAAGCAAACAGCCAAGCTCGGAGAGCACCAAGGACTCCACAGTTCACCCCTGAGCTACAGATACTCACTTCTTATAAACAGTTTCTCAGGGAAGCAGGGGAGCCCTTGCCACATCATTTCAGCCAGTATAATGAAATGGGCTGAACAAATGCAGCACCAAACAGAAGGTACAATTGGATAGTCAATAATGCCCCTTTCCAAACTGTGATGATTGCTTGACAATAATATTCCCCACAGCTCTAAAATGTGGGCAAGTATAACAATAAACACTCATGACATTATGCTGTCTGTGAAAATAACACACTATCACAGCCTCCAGGCAAAGTTACTCAAGTGTTGCACAAAATGTTATCGTCACTTGAACACTGCTGGTCTCCCAACTGTGGCCAGCATATGCTGAAAGATTGAATCAATGCGGGCAGCACCATGGAACCTGCTCTGATGTATTCCCAATAATAAGCTTTCTTCCTGCTTCGGCAGGCTTCCCTCCATCAGCCGTGAGATTAGCAGCCGGGCTTCTTCTGCACTCTGATCTCAGGCTAACCTTGAGTCAGAATACTAGCCCAAGCTGTGTGCTGAACTGGACCCCACAAGCAAGAATGCAGTGCAGTGTGTGTTCCTGGTCACTCTTCCAGTCATCCATATCCTCATCTCCTTTCTCTCCTCTATTCATTCCCACTTCCACTGGGTTCTCCATTTTTGACTACCAGCCATCAGTCAGATTCCATGCCTCTAATGGAATGCTGGCACATCCCCTCTTAGTCTTCTCCTCTCCAGTGTCAATAGACCCAGCCATAGGCACCACAGGAGGGTGAGGTTATATCAAAATGACAGCATGCATATAATGAGGTCATGATATGAACTTTGCCCTTACATATTTGCTTCTCAGTGGTGAACACCACTCTGTAAATCACAGGCTTTGCATGTTCTGACACTTGCCTGCCCTCTGCAGATGCCAACGGATCCGGTTTCTGACAAGCTCACAAGACTTATTTGACTGATTATACAGTGGCCTTCATTGAACCAATTCTAATTTTCCTACATCATTCTTAAAGTGTGGTACCTGAAATGATGATGGCAGACTATTGTTCTTGTTGTCACTGTTACATAACTTTTATTGAAGAAATTTTTAACAAAATAACAGCAATACCAAAATTAGAAAGGAAACGAAGAAAATAAAAAAGAATAGTGAATAAGTATTGGCTCATGCTCAGTCTGTGACTGACTACTTCTCCTGAGATACTTTTTCATGTATTAGATCTGCAATACATATTTATTTTATTACAAAACTGGGGTAAGCTAGTTATATTGTAAATGTGGCTTTCATGCCCAAGAATTTCAGAGCATGTTACTTTAAGAAACTACATTTGCCCATAACATATTTGTCTTTTTTGCAGGTAACTTTAGTTGCAATTTTAAAGACGACTCAAAGAAGTTGCCCTCAATATACAGAGGTGAAGTTAATATAATGGTCTCTCAAATTAAACTTGTGCCATCAGAGAATGTTTTTATTGTCTGTAATGGTATAGACAGAAAAAAACTGAGCTGCTGCACAGATAGAGATATACAACTTTTCTCTCCTTATTGGAGACCCAATGGAGCAATAAATATTTCAGGTATGTAGCAATATCATCTCTACTAGCTGCTAGTTATGGCTGATCCTTTTTCTCTTTCCAGCTCTGTTTATATAGATAGTATAGCTGTCTCTCAAGATTTGTGTTGTTCTTTGGGACACAGTAGGATGAAAAGGGGTGTGGTGGCTCAGCGGGTAAGACACCAGGCTTGTCGATTGGAAGATCGCAAGTACGGAGGTTCGAATCCCTAGCCGCGCATGATGGAGTGAGCTCCCGCACTAGCTCCAGCTCTTGCCAACCTAGCAATTCGAAAGCATGCAGATGCAAGTAGATGAATAGGTACCACTTCCGTGGGATGGTAACAGTGTTCCGTGCTTGTCATGCCAGCCACATGACCGCGGAAGCGTCTTCAGACAGTGCTGGCTCTTCGGCTAAGAAACAGAGATGAGCACCGGCCCCTAGAGTCGGACACAACTGCACAAATGTGCGGGGGGGGGGGACCTTTACCTTTTTAAGCTGGACACAAAGATGGGCCCGGAATCTGGCTTTCATGCCTTCCTCCATCAAAGCAAAACCAAGACCTGAGCCTGAAATTAGTTATCTTCCTCTTGCTCCACCATTACCTAAGGGTTAAGTGGCCAACTCACGATCTGCTCTCTTCCTGGGCCAAATTGTTAATAATGTTCTCTGGTCAATGAGAGCCCCAAATCTCTTGATCTCAGTTGGAAATGTGGGAGTCATTTAGGATGGCACGTGGGGGCAGAAACCTACAGTACATGCTTTCCTGTTCCTGCTTTCTCCTCTCCTTCACAAAGCTTAGAGTTCCAGATTTGCTTGCAAAGGGGAGAATGAAAATAGTTGATCTGTTGCTGGGAAAATTAGCAGCCCTTTTTAGAAAGATCACAAAACCTGGATGGCAGTGGAGATATAGTGCATGGAGATTCACACACCCTTTGATGTAAATTTTGATACTTAGGTCCAATGGATTGGCCACCTAGGAGCAACTGGTTAGCCGTAAAGTAGCTATGGCTACGAAGAGCAGAGGAAGAGGAGTATATGTGCCTTGTACTTCCTCCCTGTGCCATTATTAGTCCCACCCACCCTGTGTACACACACACAGCAGGAAATGATAGCCCAAACATCTCCCTGCAGAGGGGAAACCTAATGTTACAGGAGAAAATAAAGAGGACCGGAGGCTTGCAGGGGCTGTTTTTCAGTTGATGCACCAGCTCTCTGGAATTGGCTCAGCCCAGGACTTCAATTTGCCCCTGCATTGTTGTCCTTCTGCAGGCTATTAAAATGGAGCCCTTGAGGTTTGAATCACCAGCTATAGAGTAGCATACACCAGGACTGATTTGATTGTCTGGTTTATTTTTACCATTTTTAAACTCTTTGTCTGATGGATGTTGTAAACTGCCGCAAGGCTTTTTCACTGCAGTGGAGATAAATTCAACCAATCAGTAAATTTATAAACTTGCAGCTGTTGGAGAAGCATGGAAATCTTTTCTACATCACTTGCACACCCAAAGTCAATTGTAGTAGAACACAAACTGCTGGTCATTGTTATCTGTATGTCATGGGTACTTCATTCATGACCCTATTTCCAGAGCTCCACTTGCTTTAGTTCTAGGTCTTCCCAAATGCATCTAATCAAATGCATTGATCAGAGAACCAGTGTGGTGCAGAGGGCTAGAGATGGGGAAACCTACGTAGTTTCTACTTCCTCCTCAGCCATGGAAGTTCATTTGGTCACTTTGATCCAACCACTCTCTCTCAGCCAGTGTTCCCTCCAATTTCTTATATTCCGTATGGGGAAAATTTTGGGGGGGCAGCTTTTCCCAAGCCAAAGACATATAGTGACATGTTAAAATGTTTACATATTTCTTAGTTAAAATATAGAAACTAGAAAGTGTAATAGTAGGTCACACACATCCTTCAGGTCATTGTTGACCCCTGGTGACTGCACCCTGCAATTTTCTTGGAAGCATTTTTCAGAAGTGGTTTGCTCTTGCCTGCTTCCTACGGCTGAGAGAGAGAGCAACTGGCCCAAGGTCCCCCAGCTGGCTTTGTGCCTAAGGCGAGACTGGAACTCACAGTCTCCCAGTTTCTAGCCTGGTGCATTAATCACTACACCAAACTGGCTCTCTGTATATACTTACAGATTATAATATAAACTCGCTAGTCACTGATAACTGATAATTGCAATCAATATTTTGTAAGCATTTAAAATTGTTTCTTTTTTTGGGGGGAAATTTGATATTATAATGCAAGAAAAATAAGAAAGGAAGGAAGGAGGAAAGGAGGGAAGGAAGGAAGGAAGGAAAGCATTATACAAAAAGCATTTAGATAGACCCCTCTCTTTCATCCCCCCCCCCCCGTCCTTCTTCTCTGGATGTATTCTGAACTTCCTTAAACTTTAATTATTATTTAAATTTTGAAATGTTTCTAAAGATAACAATGATCGTGGACCTTATGTGGCTCCACAGATCCTAATTAAAGCTGTTTTGGAGGGAGGAGGGAGGCACTCCTTCATGCACAGGACGCTCTGAGCTTGTGCCTGGTGCACCTCTACTTGAGCCAGATCCAGAGCTGCAACTGCAAGGCTGGGAAAAGGCCTTCTGCCTCCTGTCCCACTGCCCTCCTACTGTTGCCATGGCAACACCAAGCAACCCTCGCTGCTGCAGCCTGGAGTTTTCGAGTGTCTAAATCTGTTACTATTATTTTGGGTAACTTAATTTGTGTACACTCCACTTTTTACTGTGTGCGCAGGTTTGGTCAGTAGTATGCGCATATGCATCTTAGAAGGAACATAACTCACAGATCAACCTATCTCACGGGTTTGTGGTGGGGAAAAGATGGAGGAGTGAGTACTATGTATGCCGCCTTGATCTTCTGGAAGAAAGGTGGGATATAAATTTCACCAGCACCACAAGTAAATTCCTCTTCCATTCCACCGCATGCACAGTATAACTGCTATAGGAGGCAGAGACTCAGATACTAGCTTTATTTCAAGTGTTGGCCTTTCTTCAATCTTTTTTTCAGATTGCTTGCTTTTCTTTGCAGGAAGCACTACTTCTGTGAACAATTGTACCACCTACCTGCTACAGGCTAGTGAATCTCAGTGCCCAGCAGACAAGTCTGGGACCAGCACAGATTACACATGCGAGCTGAATACTACCTATGGTGCCCGCGCCAATAAAATAATCAAAGTGACATATTTCCGTGAGGGTAAGTGTCTCTTTGGATGCAACACCTGTTTTCTGACTATTGTGGGTGGACTCAGTAATCATCCCAGGAAGCATGCAGTACTAGATTTAGAATAAGGTATTTAAAATAACAGTTAGAACCGGACATGGAACAACTGACTGGTTCAAAATTGGGAAAGGAGTACGACAAGGCTGTATATTGTCACCCTGCTTATTTAACTTATATGCAGAGTACATCATGAGAAATGCCGGGCTGGACGAATCACAAGCCGGAGTTAAGATTGCCGGGAGAAATATCAACAACCTCAGATATGCAGACGATATGGCAGAAAGTGAAGAGGAACTAAAGAGCCTCTTGATGAGGGTGAAAGAGGAGAATGCAAAAGCTGGCTTGAAGCTCAACTATAACAAAACTTAGATCATGGCATCTGGTCCCATCACTTCCTGGCAAATAGAATGGGAAGAAATGGAAGCAGTGACAGATTTTATTTTCTTGGGCTCCACAATCACTGCAGACGGTGACTGCAGCCATGAAATTAAAAGGCGCTTCCTCCTTGGGAGGAAAGCTATGGCAAACCTAGGCAGCATATTAAAAAGCAGAGACATCACCTTGCCGACAAAGGTCCGTATAGTTAAAGCTATGGTTTTCCCAGTAGTAATGTATGGATGTGAGAGTTGGACCATAAGGAAGCCTGAGCGCCGAAGAATTGATGCTTTCGAACTGTGGTGCTGGAGAAGACTCTTGAGAGTCCCTTGGACTGCAAGGAGGTCAAACCAGTCAATCCTAAAGGAAATCAACCCTGACTGCTCATTGGAAGGACAGATGCTGAAGCTGAAGCTCAAATACTTTGGCCACCTAATGCGAAGAGAGGACTCACTGGAAAAGACCCTGATGCTGGGAAAGACTGAAGGCAAAAGGAGAAGGGGACGGCAGAGGATGAGATGGTTAGATAGCATCACCGATGTAATGAACATGAATTTGAGTAAACTCCGGGAGACAGTGGAGGACAGGAAGGCCTGGTGTGCTATGGTCCATGAGGTCACGAAGAGTCGGACACGACTTAACGACTGAACAACAACAACATTTAAAATAACAGGCTTTTTGCACAAATGCTTCTAGCTAGACTGCTGTTTCAGATTGGAAGGATAAGGGATGGAATAGCAATGAACACAGACAGAATTAAACTGTGGCGTGGTTGTGGCAAGAGACAGGACCAGGACCCCAAGAAAGTGAGAAGGGGATTTTGTGTGACAAAGCAGTTCCAGACTTGGACCCTTGAAAAGCTTGTTCAGTTCCTCCACTGGACTCTAAAACTTCTTCAAACTTTAGCTGCTCATTTCAGACTTTGCTCTTAAACTTTTGATGTAGGCTTGACCCATACAATCCTCTGTGCAGCCTTTCTTCTCATTTCACATTGCTCTTCTGGCCACAGGTTGCTTGTAAATATGTGTTATACACTTTTATCCTTTTGACATTGTAGTGTGGAGGGAGTGTCTTTGTGTATGTTATTTGTTTTTATTTATTTTGTGTTTGTGTTTGTGTTTGTGTTTGTGTTTGTGTTTGTGTTTGTGTTTGTGTTTGTGTTTGTGTTTGTGTTTGTGTGTGTGTGTGAGAGAGAGAGAGAGAGAGAGAGATGAAGCGGGGGGGGGTGATTTCCAAATTTTTTGTTATTGAACCTTTGATAGAGCATGCCTTACAACTGGTGGGCAATCTTCATATGCTATGGTGAAGCATCCTGGACTGCAGACATCAAAAACTCCCCACAGCCCTCTGTAAAATTTGCAGAACAGATTAACAAGATGGTGTAAACAAATGATTTTGTGCTAACTGTTGTAAAGATACAAGGAGAAATACTTTATTAAAACAGACTAAAGAACAGAGCAAACAATGGAAGCAAAACATTTTAGGACTGAGGTCCAGACTGGTTAAGGAAAGATTAGAACCTATACTGTGTAGAAGAACTAGTGTCTAATATATGAGAACTAACCTTCAAATTAGAAAGGAAGATCATACAATTCTCCAATAAGTCTCTTCTGTAATGCTGCTCTCATAATCAAATACTAAATAATGTCTCTTTATTTTATGTTTCACCAGCAAAAGTAACCCTTTCTAGCTCAAAGCAAATTGTTTCTGAGGGAGACACTTTCTTTTTAATGTGCAAGAGTGATGTGAGCAATTTTGATGAAGTCATTTGGACAATTCAAAATGGAAGGGCTGTTAAGAAGGTAGACAATATGTGGTACCACACCACAAAGAACTTCACAGGTGCCACATCTGTGCTGACTGTACCCAGTGCAAACCAGGATTGGACTGGTGAGTAAAGACACGAATCATTTCACCCCGCCATCCCATTCATGAGAAAAATAATTTTATAAATAAAATAATTTATTCACGAAAGCTGCCTTTTCAACCATTTTCACTGCTTGACTCTGCATTGCCCAGAGTCAAATTGTTTAAATTAGGCAGCCTTATCAAAGAAACAAATAAATGTATTACCTTTAGAGGACTTTAACGGTGGCGGCTGCGGCTGCTTTGAACTTGCCTGTTGTTAGTTTAGTATTACATTTGTTAAACCTGCTGGTTTTATTGTTCTAGGCATCTATATATGCTCCTTTTCCCAAAGATTTTTGACCAGCTCTGGAAACACAATGATTAAAGTTATTCCTTTGCTCCGGGGACAAGAGATTATAAGAGATCCCATAGAGACAATAATTTCTTGTCCAGAAACAAGAATAATTCTGGAATGCTGTACAAGCCGGATGGAAAATTACACTGTTTATTTTTTCTCTCATTATCAAAATATGCCTTTACACTTTATGGCAGGTAAGCAATCATAGGCTGGGTGGAAGAAGAGCAGGACTGTTGATGAATAGCTAGGTATCCATTCTCCTGGAAACTTAATGGGGCTTGACAAAGTCAAATGCACCTGTTCCCACTAACCGAGAAAAGCACAGTCAGCTTCTACATCAGTGTTTCTCAATCTTGGCAGCTTTAAGATGTGTGGACTTGACTTTCACTTCCGGGTACTGGTCGGAGCACAGCGAAGAACCGGGGCTCCTTAGCCTCGATTCCACGGCTAAGCTGTTTGCAGCGATTTGGGAGAAGAAAATCGCTGGAAAAATCACACTCGAAGAGAGTGTGATCAGAAGATTAACCACAAAGGGTCTCTGAAGTAAATGCCCTCCCCCGACTCCTGTAATTTCCACTGCGGGAGGAGGGAGATGGAGCAATGAAAGGAGACTGGGAAAAAAAACGGGGCTCTGCAGCAGCCGTGATTCTAACAGATAAGTAGCTGGCCCGACCAGGCTTTTAGTCACTTTTTTTTACTTTTAAACATTATTATTTTTTTATTAAGTGCTAAGATTTGTATCTGGACTTGATTTATATTTGCTGGTGCTATATTTTTTTCTTGTTAATGGAAGAATAAACGGTGGGAAGAGAAGCTAAGTGGCTTTGCTAGAAGTGAAAGTGACTTTTACTATTATTTCAGTTTGGTTTGAGTTTTTTACTTATGGACAACTATTGGTATTTCTATTTTTGTTCTCTGGAATACTATATTAAAGCTTGGATTTAAATGGAGTGATTAATACTTTATTTTTTAAGATTTTGATGTTGGGATTACTGAACCCTATTAAAAACTCTTTTATATATACAAGTTCCTCTTTTTCTTTTTGAACTTTGAACTCTGTTTGGATTTATTTTTCTGAAAAAGTCAAGTTATTTAACGTTTAATTTGGATTATTGGATTATTATATGGAAAGTAGAGGCTTTTTTACATGTCTCTAGCAACATTTTTTCTTTTTGACTTGTGGTTGGATTGAAGAATTACAAGTGGGAAGGTGAAACCCTGGGAATATTTACTATTCTTATCTTTGATTTTGACTACAGGAGAACAAAAAGTCCTAGGCTTTTATCCTTTGAAACACTGTGGACTTTTATATATAAGGGATTATAAATGACCTAAGAGGAAAATTTTTAAAGGAGCCTAGTTCTCTCTTTCTTTTTCCTTAACCTTTTGGATATTTGTTTTTTCACCTTTTCTTTTTTCTTTTTATTATTTGTAAAAGAATTTTTAATTTTTTTTTTAATTTTTTCCCCTTTTTTAAATAATTTTTGTTATATTGTTATATGGTGCTTTTTCCCCTTTTCTCCCTTTTTTCTTCTTTTTTGCAGGGCTATGGCGTCTTTGGGAACGAGACGGGCGGAGAAGGAGAAGAAGAAGGAGACTGGAGGATCACCTATTGATTCTGCTACACCTGCTACATCTGCCTCAGAAGCTTTATTACCAGAAATGAAAAAGATATTAGAAGCTGTTGCAACACTAAATAAGAAAATGGATGATCAGAATACAGCAATAAATAAGAAAATGGATGATCAGAATACAGCAATAAATAAGAAAATGGATGACCAGAATACAGCAATAAATAAGAAAATGGATGACTCCATGAAGCAGATGGAAGATCAGATTACAGCATTAGACAAAAAAATGGACGATATGAAGAAAGAAATAACCCGAGAGATTAAGCAAGATTTTAAAAAAGAAATTCAAACAGTTAAGGAAGTGGTCAATTCTCTGTCAGGAGAACTTAAAGATACGCAAAGCCAGATGCAAAAATTAGAAGATAAATCAGAATATGCTATTAAAGAGATTGAACATAATCTAGATATCACAGCTTTAGCAGAAATGAGAGAGAAGGAGCACATCTTGAGATTTAGAGCAATTCCAGAACAAGTAGATGAAAATGTGAGAGAAAGGATGACTTTTGAATTAGATAAATTTTTGGAGACAAGAGAACAAGATTTAGATTTGGAGATAGACAAGATATTCAGAGTAAACTCACGTTATGCTAAGGAAAGAAAAGTCCCTAGAGACATATTGATATATTTCGTAAGAAAAGTGACAAAAGAGCAAATCTTAAGGAAGCATTATAATACTAGATTAAATATAGAAGGGAAGGAAATAATTGTATTAAAAGAAATTCCCTTGAGAATAATTAGGAAAAGAAAAGACTATTCTTTCCTTACAGACAAATTAAGGCAACATAGTATTTCATTCAGATGGGAAAAATTGGAAGGCGTATCGTTTGAGTTTAAAGGACAGAGATTCAAAATAACTTCCATTTTAAAAGCAAAAGCTTTTTTAGAGAAATACAAGAAAGAAATGGGTTTACCAGAAGGAGAATTGACAAAAGGAGGAGAAACATCGAAAGACAAAGAGAAGACTGAAGATCTATCTGAGAAAGGAGCTACAGGTGTGGACTTAACAAAGGGATTTTAAAGAATAAAACACCAATGGAACTTAAATATCTGACATGGAATATTAATGGAGCCAATGCTCCACAAAAAAGAAGAAAGATATTTCATTTTTTGAAAAAACAGAAATTGGACATAAGTTGTTTACAAGAGACTCATATTTGTAAAAAAGATACTAAATATTTGATTCAAAAACAGCTTGGAGAAGAATTTATTTCGGCTGGATATAAAAAAACTAAAGGGGTAGTCTTATATGTACAACCAAAGTTAAACCCAAAATTGATATTAGCTGATGAAGAGGGTCGATACATTGTAGTAGAAATTAACATACAAGGAACTAAAACACTGATAGTTGGACTTTATGCACCGAATATGGATAAAGGAGTATTTTATAAAAACCTGATGGATAAACTTTTGGACTTAACTTATGACAATTGGTGTTTCATGGGGGATTGGAATGGGGTAATTTACCCCAGATTGGATAGACAGTCACAAAAAGAAGTGAAGCAAACACAGGGAAAATTGCCACAAACATTTTTCGACTTGAAAGAGATGTTGGATTTACAAGACATTTGGAGATGTATGAATGGGACTTCCAGAGAATTTACATATTATTCAGAGAGATTTAAATCACATTCTAGAATAGATATGATTTTGATATCTAAAAATTTGATGATGGATATTAACAAAGTTGATATATTACCTAAGACTTTATCAGATCATAATCCAGTAATGTTGACTCTTAAAGGGAAACGGAATGTATTTAGATGGAGATTGAATGAGTCACTACTACGGAATAATGATGTAGTTGATGTATGCAAAAAAAAATTAAGAGAATATTTTCAATTTAATTTGAACAAAGGGACTAATATTCAAACTGTATGGGAAGCCAGTAAAGCATATATGAGGGGTTATTTTATTCAATACAATGCTCAAATGAGGAAGAAAAAACAAAAAAGAATTCAATTGATTTTAGATGAAATTAAAAGTAAAGAGTTAGATTTGAGAGATAAACCAATGGATGACACTTTGCTCACTCAAATTAAATTTCTACAAAAGCAAATATCAATGATATTAACTCAAGAGATAGAGACTCAAATGAAATTTACAAAACAAAAATATTTTGAATATGCAAATAAACCAGGTAGATGGCTGGCTTATAAATTGAGGAAACAAAGACAAAAGAATTTGATTACTAATATTCAACATGAAGGAAAAACTCTGGTGAATAATATGGACATTCAAAAAACCTTTCATGACTATTATTCTAAATTATATAAAAAACAAGATGTCAACTTGGATGAGATTGAAGAATATTTGAATAAACAAAAACTAACTGTTCTTAATGACCAACAAAGATTGATATTAAATAATGTTATAACAAAAGAAGAATTGATAAAAGCTTTTAAGAAAATTAGTAGTGGAAAAGCTCCTGGACCGGATGGATTGTCAGCAGCCTACTATAAATGTTTTGAAGAGGATTTATGTCTACCTTTGCAGAAGACTATGAATTCTATTTTGGAAACAGGAATTATGCCTGAAACTTGGAAAGAAGCACATATAACATTGATACCCAAAGAACAACAGGATTTAACATTAACTAAAAATTACAGACCAATATCTTTATTGAATAATGACTATAAGATATTTACAACGATATTAGCAGAAAGAATGAAGAATATACTTAAGGATTTTATTCATCAAGACCAAACTGGTTTTCTACCCAAAAGACAAATTCATGACAATGTCCGAAACATAGTAGACGTAATTGAATATTTGGATCAACACTATGATAAACAAGCTGCCTTGATATTTATTGATGCTGAAAAAGCCTTTGACAACTTAAATTGGCCTTTTATGTTCAAAGTTTTGGAAAATATGAATTTTGGAGGAAATTTTATAAAATGGATTAAATCAATATATACTCCACAATTTGCCAAAATAATTGTTAATGGAGAATTTAGTAAGCCATGTGAAATACAAAAAGGTACTAGACAAGGTTGTCCATTATCTCCACTTTTGTTTATATTGGTATTAGAGGTTTTACTTAGAGATATTAGACAAGATGATGGTATCCATGGTATTAAAGTTAAAAAAGAAGTTTATAAACTAAGAGCATTTGCTGACGACCTAGTCATTACTTTGGAGAATCCACTAGAAGGAATTGAAATATTAATACAGAAACTAAAAGACTTTGGGTCGCTAGCAGGGTTCAAAGTGAATTTACAGAAGACAAAAGTTTTGACCAAAAATATGGATTACCACCAACAAGAGAAATTGAAAGAAATAACAGGATATTCAATGGAAGAAAAAGTAAAATATTTGGGAGTATATTTAACAACTAAAAATGTTAAGTTGTTTAAGAATAATTATATTCCACTTTGGATGGATATTAAAAAAGATTTGGAACATTGGGAAAAACTGCAATTATCATTATTAGGTAGAATTTCAGCAATTAAAATGAATGTTTTGCCAAGAATTTTATATCTTTTTCAAACACTACCTATATTGGCATCAGAAGAACCTTTTAAACAATGGCAGCGAGATATTTCTAAGTTTATTTGGCAAGGGAAAAAACCAAGAGTAAAATATAAAGTCTTGCAAGACTCTAAAGAAAGAGGAGGACTAGGTCTACCGGATTTGAAATTATATTATGCTGCTTGTTGCTTGGTTTGGATTAAAGAATGGATAGTTTTGAAAAATGAAAAATTATTGAATTTGGAAGGACATGAACTAAGATATGGATGGCATGGATATTTGTGGTACGATAAAGTTAAAGTTAATGTGGACTTTAAAAACCATTATATTAGAAGATCCTTGTTAAGAATCTGGAATAAATATAAATTAATCTTATGTTATAAAAGACCCTTATGGATTTCTACACAAGAAGCATTCTACAGAACAGAAGTAAGAAATAAAGATAAATGGTTAACCTACAAAGACTTTTTAAAGAAAGAACAAGGACAATATATAATTAAATCAATAGAAGAATTGGTATCAGAGGGATATAGTTTTCAATGGCTTTCATATATGCAGCTCGTAGAGAAATTTAAATTAGATAAGAAAGACCTTGAATTTGAACAAACCAAATCGGAATTTGAGATACAACTATGTGAGACAGATGATCATCTAATTGCAAAAATGTATAAATTATTGTTAAAAGGTGAAATGGTAGAGGAACAAGTTAAAGACTGTATGATTAAATGGGCTAAAAATATTGGCCATAATATTCAAATGCAACAATGGGAAGATATGTGGACCAAAGGGTTAAAATTTACTTTGTGTTATAATTTAAAAGAAAACTTTTATAAGATGATGTACAGATGGTATATGACCCCACAAAAACTTTCTAAAATGTATGGAAATGTCTCCAACTTATGTTGGAAATGTAAAAAAAAAGAGGGGTCTTTTTACCATATGTGGTGGACATGTGAGACTGCAAAGAAATTTTGGACTCAAATACATGCATTGATGCAAAATATATTACAAATTCGAGTTCCATTTAAACCGGAATTTTTCTTACTGGGAATAATTGATGGACAACCTGGGAAGCAATTTACAAGGATTATGCAATACATGATTACAGCAGCAAGACTTATTTTTGCACAAAATTGGAAAAACCAGATATCGCCTACAATACAAGATTGGATGTTAAAATTGATGGATATGGCAGAGAATGATAAACTGACATGTTTATTAAAAGAAAATCCAAATAATTATTTCCTTAAAGAGTGGAAACCATTAACTGACTATTTACAAGATGCGGGAGGGGCAAAGCTTATATGGGGATTTGAAGATTAAAATATATATATATTGATGTAATAGACAAGAAATATTCTTTAATATTATATATAGACCTAGCATGTAAGATAAATTTTTTAAAATACCATGACCAGATACAAATCGGAAGTTGACCAAATTCTGTTTCAGCTTTATCTTTTTTTCTTTTTTCCTTTACTACACTTTTTTATCTTTTCTTTTTTCTTGATTTGTATTTCCATTTTCTTTTCTGTTTCAAACTTTTATCTATGTAAAATTAAAATCTAATAAAATTTGTTAAAAAAAAAAAAGATGTGTGGACTTCAACTTATGCTGGCTGGGAAATTCTGGGAGTTGAAGTCTGCACATCTTACAGTTGCCAAGGGTGAGAAACAGCGTTCTACATCTTTGTAGCAGGGGTTGAGATTCAGCACCAGTCCCCTAATGATCCCCACATTCTTAATTCCTTAATGTTGATTAGTTTTGAAGGAAAAACCTGCACCAGGGGTCTAAGAGGAGGAAGGTGTCTGGATGAAAACAGGGACTAAGCTCTCAGAGTCTCAACTGAAGCTTTCAGAGCCTTTTACAAACAGTTAAAAAGTTGTTTTCACAGAGATTTAACATAGAATGTCTTCACCTAACTAGATATGAATACATCTTTCTTAATAAACCTGACTAATGTCTGGGGTTAAGGGTGGGAGACTAGCTTCTTACCCTGGATGCTGAAACCTTAACCTCAGTTTGAATAATCTGTTCCTTTACAGAAAGAAGAAAAAAATATAATCTCAATTGCTACTATCACGTACAAAACTTCACAGACGTTCACTGCAATTCCAAAGGACGTACTCTGCGGGTGCATTGTATGTTTATGAATCAAATCAATCAAAATGTGACAAGTCCAGCTATGGTTCTAAATTTTATACCAGGTAAGAGAGAATGCCATAAATCTTTCACTAATGTATCCAAGTCAATCTTACTATCCTTGGGCATGATCTGTTTTGCATTTGTTTCTAGTATGAACCATTAACATTTGAAAGATAGCAGGGGAACAATAACAGATTATTTCGTTCATGCTAGGTCATTTGCATGTTCCATTTTTCTGTGAGTCTGAAGACTCTGCCTTTCACATTGTAGAAAAATGGGGGGGGGGGAGTACTTTTTCTGTTCCAAAGGAACCTTGTTCCGTACTTCCTCATTGGAAAGCAGGAATCGGAATTTGAAGACATTCTTCCTTTTTCCTTCTAAATCTCAGGCCCTACATAATTGTGTCCTTAAACAAGCCATCCTCCTTTAACATCTAAAAGTTAGGCTTATTGGGGGGGGGGAAATCTTCATGATCAGCAACTCTATGCACATATTCTGAGTAAACTGCAGAATTTTTCAGTTAAAAAACAGTTTCATTGTAGTGTAGTGAAAAGCATGTTTTGTTCATATGTGCGACGGGAGATTTCTCGCTCCCAAAGAACTAGACTTAGTTTTATAAATCTGTAAATAGGCATCTGACTGTCTCAGAAAGTAAGATCTATCTTTTTAAAAGCCTTTTTTTTCCTACAGCAAAGAATGTGATATGCAATTCCTTGGACATTGGTGTGGGAGCAAATGAAGCGCAGATCATAAAGCCTTGCTTAAATTTCCATGGGACAAATAACTCTGTCAGAGGAAACATCACCTATAAATGTGACCAAACAAAATGGACTGTTCATAAAAACAGCTGCCTGGCCGGTCCCATCGATAACATTTTGAGTTCTGCTGAGGTAATCATGCTCCAGCAGCTATGGTGATCCCAGTCCAAGTCGGGGGATCTGAGGTCTATTGAAACAAGAAGCTCTTGAGAATTCAGGTCAATGGATGAGGCCTGAGTGCGCTTCCCTTTAGTTCTTCAACCTGGTAGTTAGAGCTAAGTGTTTTCTGTCTCACAGGGAAGACTGATTCTCTCCTCCTAATGATGTTGTCTAGGAAGTGCGAAGTCCCAATAGCGCTTGGTCAATGGCCAAGAACGTAGACTCACTGTCCATCTCATTCCACAGTCTCTGAATAACTGGGCAGTACTGTAGTTCAGCAAAGTGTGCTTATGTATAAAAGGAATTTAACAGGATAGAGCATAATGCTTATTCTTCATTTTAAAGCCAAATGAAATACACACACATATCAGTAATATATTTGCACGTCTTTGCATTTGCCAAGAAATATCAACTCTCACTTGAAGAGTGTGCTGGAATTCTGTCCTAGATTAGGATCTATCCTAAATTGCCTCCCCTAGTTTATCAGTTGAGTTCAGCTTTTTCCTTCTCACTGCCTATATTCCATGTGAGTTTGAAAATGGAATCACACGGAATTCCATTATCACAGTCTCCCTAAGGGTTAATTAACATGTCATTTATTTATTTACTTACTTACTTACTGAACTTATATGGCTGCCTATCTTATATAAGTATAATTTATATATAAGCACTATCTTATATCCGCCCAGAGTCCCCTCCGGAATGGGGGGAGATGGGCGGTGATATAAGTTGGAAATATAAATAAATAAATATAATGATTCTAGGTGGCTCAAAACGATCAATAAAAACAGATAAAAACAAAGACACCCTTCCCCCCAGGTGCCAGACCAACCCAGCCTCCCAGGTCAACCCCCCTCCAAGCCCAATGCTTGAGGGAAGGCTAAAAGGATAGGGATCCCTCAGATCTCAGGTGGGAGGCTATTCCAAAGGACTGGGGTGACCATCGAGAAGTTGTGCCTCCATGGTCCCATCAGGTGACAACTTTTCAGGGAGGGGACCTGGAGCACGCCCACTCTACCTAACCTAGTAAGATGAGTGATCATGAGAAAGTTCTCCCAATCCAGGAATGGGCAGAATTGGTGCACAATATGAATTTCTGCAAAGGCTTGCCTCCCTGGCCCCTGGCCACAGCTGCCACCTGCTATTCCAGAAGGAGCCACACGTCAAGGAAGACCCCCAAATTGCACACCAGATCTGTCTGGAGGAGTGTTCCTCCATCCAGAGTCAGAGGTATCAACTCTCCTGACCACAGGGGGCCAAAACCCCACAACCACTTCTTTCTTTCTAGTGTTGAGTTGCAGCCACTTTCTGCCCACCCAGGCCCTTACAGCCTCCAGGCACTGAGCAAGCACCTGAACAGCATCATTTGCCTGGCATGGGGTAGAGATGTATAATTGGGTATCATCAGTATACTGATGATACCCAACCCCATGCTGCCAGATAACCTCTCCCAGGAGCTTCATATAGATGTTACGTAGGAGGGGAGAGAGACCCAAGCCCTGAGGCACCCCACATGACAGGGATCTGGGGCTGGATCTCTCGTCCCCCACCAGCACTGACTGGCACCGGCCACAGAGAAAGGAGGAGAACCACTGCAAAACAGTGCCTCCCACTCCCAATCCCCAGAGCCAGTCCAGCAAGATACCATGGTTGATGGTATTGAAAGCTGCAGAAAGAACAGAGACACCACCCCTATCCAGAGCCCTAAGCACATGTTCTTTTTCTGTCTTACACTCCAGCCATGGGCAGGAAAGGACACTATGAGTTGTCACTCTCAACGTTCCAACCAACCTGCTTTAACTCTCCCACCTCCAGCTGGTCTTGAGCCCAGAAAGGAGAAAACAGCAAATTACCGTGGCGTCTTCAAGGCACGATATCCCTTTGTCCCAATCTGTCGCAATCGGACATTGATAACTTGTGAAGAAACTTAAGTGGCGGCACCTTCATTGCCGTGTCACAAGCAGATTTCCCAACATTCAGTGCTTCTTTCCAAGCAGCTAAAGCTGTTCAGTTTAGCTGATGATCCAGCCATGCCATCTAATTTGTCTTTAACATATTTAATTCTAATTCTAGTCTTTGGCCTCCAGTCCAGAGTCACAGAAGAAATTGCCAACATTCCTTAAACAACTGGACAAAATCACCAAGGAGGAACAGGAGGAAATAAGCAATTCTGCTGCAAACCTAAATGCTGTTCTTGAAACCCTGACTTTGATATCAGTCATACCAGTTGAGGCAAATGAAGAGAATATGGCAGTAAGTGGCAAATGACTTGGAGGGGTTCTTTTCTTGTTATGTTTCTTGAAGGGAGGTAGTATCAGTATTGGAAGAAGCATGAGGAACACAACACTTCTTTTTCTTACCTGAAAAGCTCCAGGCTTTTTATAGAAGAATCAATCCTCATTTTTTTTTTAATAATAATAATAATAATAATAATAATAATAATAATAATAATAATAATAATAATAGCTTTATTGTCATCCCACTATACACTAGACACCAAGTGCACAATAGAATGAAATTTCATTGCAGTTGGCATTTACCTTTTTAAATTTAAAAATTTACCTTTTTAATCAAGTTTTCCCACCAAGGACTTCTGAGCCTTCTTTTCAGTACTTTCCCCAATAATTCCTAACTTCTCAGTTGGTCTCTGCCAACTCTACTGAAGCTCAAGCTGGTTTAATTCTTTTCTTTTCTTTTCTTTTCTTTTCTTTTCTTTTCTTTTCTTTTCTTTTCTTTTCTTTTCTTTTCTTTTCTTTTCTCCCGCCCTTTTTTGAGAGTGTGATTTCTGGTAGGTACATATGCACACATACATACATGCATATTGATACACAAGTGTGTCATGCACAAACACACTTTTCTTGGGTGGGGAGAGAAAGCTCCAGGATTGAGACTGATTGTTGACAAGGTGAGAGCATTGCATAGGATTTTTGTGTTTACAATTTTTTCTATTTATGTTACTTTTTGGAATAAGTCATTTGAAATTACAATAACTATGACATTATGATGTAGCCTTAATTTGGGTTGGATCATCTTAAATTCAGGATGAATTTGGTGATAATCTCAAATCAGAGCAAAGTTCCAATTTTGATGGGAAAAGGATTAAATATCAGTAGCAATCTTAGGTAGACCCTACAGTGTCCTACACTCATAGATGCCTAGCTGATGCTAATAGTTGTTAATGGATAATCCTTTGTATAATTTCCCAATGTTATAATATACTAACGTATTTGTACCTAATTACATATTTCAAATATGAGACAAATTTTCGACTTTAGCACTAGGATCTTTGTTTTTGGAAGTTGGTAAATGGATTGAGATACACTGATAGGAAGAGGTTTTTCTAATGCAACCTGGTAATTAAAAACAGTTATTATTTTTCCTTTTTTTTTGCAGAACTTTGCATCTACTGTAGAAACCATTATTGCCAGTCCAACAGAAACTTGGAAGCATGTAAACAATGGGAGTTCTCAATTACTTGCTTCAGTAGAGCAATTTTTAGGATCCCTCCAATCTATTAACCAGACTGTTCCTTCCATCATTCATGACAGCCTTCAAATCAAAGGAACTGTTCTTGGCAAAAGCAGTATTTCCATTTATAATAGCAGCTTTGCTTTTCTCCAGTCCGCAGGTCCCAGGGGCAGCGTGCTTATTGATGGCACAAAATTTGATATTGAGGAATCAATCACTATAGTCAGTGTGGCTTATTCAACAATTGAACACATCATCCCACAGTATAGAGAGGAAATAGTAAATAGTTTGGTAATGGCAACAGTAATAAATCCCCAAATAAATGAGGATTTCCAGATCAAAATGACTTTTTCAAAGCATGAAAAGGCCATGAAAAATCCACAATGCGTCTTCTGGAATTTCAGTTTGGCAGAAGGAGGAGACTGGGATAACACAGGCTGTGAAACTAAGGATGATGGGGACAGTGTCATTTGCTCTTGCAATCACACAACTTCATTTGCCATGCTGATGTCTCCCCACCAGGAAACCTCACTGGATGAACTGACTTACATCACTTACATTGGCCTGAGTCTTTCTATACTGAGCCTGATGGCTTGCATTGGAATAGAACTGCTTGTGTGGAAATCAGTCACCAAAACAAGAATTGCATACATGCGCCATGTTTGTATTCTGAACATTGCAGTTTCCCTCTTGATTGCAGACATCTGCTTCATTGTTGTTGCTGCAATGCATGACCAAAATTATGCAGTGGAAGGGAATCTCTGCATAGTAGCAACTTTTTTCATTCACTACTTCTTCCTCTGTGTCTTCTTTTGGATGCTCACTTTGGGACTTATGCTCTTCTACCACTTGGTCTTTCTTCTACACAATGCAAGCAAGACCATCATGAAAGCCATAGGCTTCTGCTTGGGATACATCTGTCCTCTAGTAATATCTGCCATCACAATAGGTAGCACTCTTCCATATTCCTCTTACACAAGGAAAACGTTCTGCTTTCTCAACTGGGAGGAAAGCAAAGCCCTCTTGGCCTTAGTGATTCCTGCCATGATCATTGTTGCTATTAATGCTATTGTTACCATTGTAGTTATAGCAAAAATATCAAGACGTTCAAT
This sequence comes from Charina bottae, assembly GCA_023362775.1. NCBI lineage: Eukaryota > Metazoa > Chordata > Lepidosauria > Squamata > Charinaidae > Charina > Charina bottae. Next base: position 1,082,422 of record JALMGJ010000052.1, on the reverse strand, counting down.
TGGGGAAAAGTCCATAAATGAAGAAAAGAGTGCTTTGTATCGAATTGCCAAGAGCATTGGTGTACTGACACCGCTGTTAGGTCTTACTTGGGGATTTGGACTGGCCACGGTTGTTCCAGGAAGCCCAGCTATATTCCACGTGCTATTTACCATTTTCAATGCCTTTCAGGTAAGTGGATCAATGACATAAGCTGTTTGGAATAGTTGGATGACAAAAACATCATTAACATTTTCTTGGGGTTTCACACTGCCTTATAATGCATACTTAATCTGACCTGAGGGGTGATTCAAACAGCTCTTTCCATAACATGCATCTAATGATGTCACTGACTTCACTGTCCTATAGAAGCACAGCGAGTTTCTGGAAAATCACATTGTTCTTGCCAATGACAAAGCTAGTAGACCTACCTACAAAGCCTTCAGTTGCTTCCCTCTGGAATTTTGGTTTGGCATAGAAATAAGCCAGACTACTTTGTTCAAAATAAATAAATGATGATAATTATCTCAGTTGATTTTAAACTCTAATTGGTGTATACTTTGCTAGTCCAAGACTAAACTAAATAAATAACTGAGGGAACAAAACTGGATCCAGAGTCTGTAAAAAAAAAGCACTTCTGATCTCTGGGTCTTGAGAACTGTGGGCAATTATTTTCCCTTTTCCTGTTTCCTAACTGCCTGCCCTGAGACAGTTTTATTATTTGTGGATATTCCAGATCAGGGAGAAATCAGATCACCCCTTTGTATTTTGAAAATCTGCAACCAAACTTTGTTTTCAGTATGGATCAATCTTTTGGTTATCAGCCCTTTTAAATTTTGCCTCAGACTGTTTACAATTTTCGTAAGCCGAGTATGGGTTCTTTTTCTTCATACTCTTCACATTTCATACTTCTTCCTCTGTAATTATACTAGAGGGAAATCAAGGCTATTAAAGATTCTTTGTGCACTAGTGTAAGAACTGAATATGTAATTTCAATCTGTGAATATTTTTCAGGGATTATTCATTCTGTTGGGTGGAACTCTCTGGGATAGGAAGGTAGGAACACAATTTTAATATATTTGCTGTTTTGTGTTTATTGTTTTATCATGTAATAAAATTGTATGCAAACATGATATTGTGGACATGATTAAATATTCATGTTCATTTTCTTTTTTTGAAACATGCAGGTACGAGAAGCTATGCTGAATAAATATTCTTTGTCCAGGTGGAGTTCACAACACTCAAAGGTAATATTCTTTCTAAATAAAGGGTTACAAAGACACTCTTCAACATACAGGAAATGACTTCTGTCCACAAAGGGGCCATTCTATACAACATCTTGCTTTAGCTACAGCAGTGCATGGAGTAATTAAATCCAAAGATAGCCTTCCACCTGTGCAAGTGGAAACATGAGAAGAATTTAACACTTTATTTCTGCAATTAGGAGATGAAGAAAACAAATTAATCCATGCTGATTTGGAAATAAAAGCAATTGTTCTGAAAGAGGCTTATTCCTAATAGGTGTACATTGTTGGCAAGCTGAAAGTGTACAAGCACGTGTTGTGATAAAATCTCACTATACCTTTTTTACTAATATATGTTTCCATTTTGCAGTCAATATCCCAAGGCATGTCAGCTCCTATGCTCTCCATCAATTCACCTTTTTCAAGGACTTTAAATAATTTGTTTGGTAAAGCAGGTATGTGATGAACAAATATATAACTTCAATCCATTTCCCATTGTTGTTCCCAGTATTTTTTCCCATAATCTGAATCCCTAAATGTATATTATATAGGCCAGCCGAGCTCATAATACTTATATCGTTTATAGAATTGCCTTTAGAAAAATAAGAACCTCATTAAATCAGGCCAAAGATCCAATTAGTCCACCTTTTAAGCTAGGTAACTCTGAAATGTGCATACAGTTTGCCTTCTCAGTTATTTATGTAAATGTACTCAGCATAAATGTTCATCTTAAACTAATAACCCATCCTAAGTGCAGGATTTCTGAGACTTCATTATCTTATCATGAAAAGAAACTGCAGTCATCACATCTGGAAAACAGCTAAAGATAATAATTGTCTGATTTGACTCCCTGATATGAGGCCTACCAGGCCAAACCATGTGGGTATCTTCATTATCTTTGGGCATTTCCTAGACATGGTTGTTATTATCACACTCAGAAGGAAGGCATTAACATTGGAAACCAAATTGAAAAGGTTTGTGGATTGCAACTCAGGTGCACCATGTTGACAGGCTAAGAACTGAAGAGCACTGTGCAGTATTAGGATGTACTGTAACTCTATATGTTTTAATGTTTTATATGTCTCATGCTGGCTTATTCATGTTTTCTTTGGTGTCCTCTTAGGCTCGAAGAGCAGTTCATGATTAGCGGCAACTAGTTCTATCAACTGTTCTGTGCTTTATACAGTACATAGAAGTCACTGATCAACACTTTTTAAATTCCATTTTACTTCTCTACTCTGCAGGAAAATACCAAGTCTCTTCTACAGAATCATCAACTGTATCTTCTGAAAACACTTCAAAGGCATATTCTTTACTGACATGAGCTTATAAATACCTGCATATCTGAAGGAGCTCAAGTATTTTTCCGGATCAAGTAGTAACTACAGAATAAATAGTGAATAATGGAATATTCACTTTATGGATTGTGGAAAGGAAGTGCCATTTTACTTAACAAATTGTTTTTTTCAGCATACCACATGGTGAACAGAAAAAACTGAACATTCAGCGACACGGGCTCTAATGCTGTTTTACAGCATTATTTATTTTACAGTATCTTTCAATGTAGTCATGTTTGTCCCAATCCAGTGATAAAAATGGACCAGTGGTGGGAAAGACATATCACAGCCAAGAGCAAAATATGCATCCAAAAAGTTACGTTTGTTCATATAAATTTTACTTGCTGGATGGGAGCATTTGTTTATTATTTTCCTGAAAGTGAAGAAATTGCTAGTTGTCAGTTCAGAAGTAAATGTCATAATTTTCAGTGGCTCTTTTCATTCCTTGGTATATCCTTTTCCAGGGCAAAATCCAATACAAACTAGGAAAAACCCCATTGAATTTAGCAAGACTGGCTTCTGAGTTAGAGCAATGGAATTGCACTGATCACCTTGTAAATAAACTGGAACATTTGTGTTGTCAGCCTCTACAGAAACAGAAGCACTTTATTTTTGTATTATAGAAACATTTCCAGTTCTGCTACTTATTTTACTAGGGGACAAACAAAGGGGAATTTTCTATGTAAATATATATTTATGAGGATACTTAATAAAACACGCATACCTAGAATTTTTTAAAAGTGTCTTGCTATTCTTGCATGGTTATTTTTATGGGCTTCTGCAAAAACTTTTCTGGAGAGAGGAAAAAGGGACAAAGCTGCAATGTGGGATATAATTATAATGTATTTGTGCCCATTTTTGTTCTGTGAATGCTTTGTTAGTGTTATATTCCACAATGAGACAAATACAATACAGAAGACTTAGGAAATGCTGTCCACCTTCTTCATAAATCTGACAATTCACCTGCTTTGTTGAAAAAAGGATTCCATGTTGTAGCCTTGGTGTCTTTCTCAGTCCCATTTGGAGTGGCTGGAACTTACAACTCAAAATTTTGCATCCAAAGTAGAGCCTTTCCTGGGTGAGCTTCAGAAACCCTCCACTTCATCTTGAAGCATTGGCGAGCATTCCATAGAATCCGTGGCAACTGCCTTTTGCAACAGGGATGAGGCCAGGATTTGGAGGTGTACATGGTAACACCATGCAAATTCCCTAAATTACAAAACAGTGTCCATCTCTACGCTGGTTTGTTCATGAGTAGATGAAAAGAAGCAAACAAATTTATTTATTTATTAGACTTTTATCACCGCGCCATCTCCCCCACAGGGGACTCTGGGCGGTTCAAAAATTCATTTTTAGAGTATAAAAAACTATAAAAGGGTAAGAGAATTTTTTTAAAAGCTCCACTTAGTGACAGCACTTAGTGAATCTTGTTTGATCTCAAAAAGCTAAGCAGACCTGGTTAATACTTGAATGGGATGCCACCAGGGCTGTAGGCTAATCTGGAAAGTTGAAAAAAACCATCCCAGAAGAAGGCAATGGCAGATCAGTTCTGTTAATTACACAGACGCATATCTATGAAGTCCCCAGGAGTCAAGCTCAATGTGAAGGAGACTTTATCTGTATATTTAAGAAAGAAAAGGATTTATGTAACATATTTTTTTCCTCCACACCCTCACTTAAAAAGAAAAGCAATTTAATTTAATTTAATTTAATTTAATTTAATTTAATTTAATTTAATTTAATTTAATTTAATTTAATTTAATTTAATTTAATTTAATTTAATTTAATTTAATTTAATTTAATTTAATGAGCCAGTTTGGTCTAGTGGTTAAAGTGCTGGGCTAGAAACCAGGAGTCTGTGAGTTCTAGTCCCGCCTTAGGCATGAAAGCCGGCTGGGTGACCTTGGGCCAGTCACTCTCTCTCAGCCCAACTCACCTCACAGGGTTGTTGTTGTTGTGGGGAAAATAGGAGGAGGAAGGAGTATTAGGTATGTTTGCCGCCTTGAGTTATTTATAAAAATAATAAAGGCGGGATAAAATAAATAAATAAAAATAAAATAAAATTTACTGTACCCCTTGGCAGAAAAGACTATAGCAGACCCAGTGACTTCTTACACAGCAAAACGTTCAACTGATTATTACATAACTCAGCCTCTTGATTTACATGGCAAGCCAACGTGCTTGCTATTAATAATGCATCTTCCTGCTCTTTGGTTGTTCTTCATCTCCAAAGAACAGCAGTAAAGGAATGAAATAGAAAGGATATTTAAAGGACTAGCTCAGCAGGCCTCCTCTCTAAAAGACAACTGAGCAGAGAAAGTAGCTCTGCACTTATGGCCAGGGAAGTAGGCCCTGGGAAATTAAATAGAATTTATTCCCTACAACCTTGCATAGGACTGTAGCCTACACATGGGGGGTGGAGGTGGGAAGGACATTATAGGAATGGTAGACCAGATACCATCCATCCCATCAAAAAGAATATAAATCAGGCCCATTGCCATCATTCATGAAGTAATATATGATGACAGTCCTAAAACATTTCTCAGAGAATACCATCTACCCTCCTGCTGCTATGGAAACCATTATGATGATTATTGCAAGATTTCCAACAGCTCCACAGCCAGCAAAAGATTCCAATGGATGGGTGCTACCTGGCATTTCACACTTTCTAGATAAAGATTTTGCTTGGTGTACATCTGGATAAAAATATCTTAAAAAGGGAAGGGAGACATTTTTTACAAGGAAATCTGAATGCCTAGTCTATGGGTTGCTTTTTATTGCATATACTGCTCAGCATCTTCCTCTACCTTTCCATTACAATTTTTAAAAAGGGGGTTAGATGAGGATTATCTTTATGGACACAGAATACACTGTTCCTTCAGAAATGCAAAACCAAAAATTGCATTTGCAAACAAACTGGTGAGAACTACTGTCATGATGGCATCCATGCCATCCTGACATGATAATAAGTCACATAAGCATATCCCTCAGCCAGGACGCCAAAAGCTATCAATAGGAAGAATGTAACAACAAACTGCCAGACAGGCAATCACCGCACAATGTCGATTAGACTAAGGCATTCAGCACCTTCAACGGACAGCGCCGAGCCGCGAAAGAGAGGGTGCAAAACAGAGAGAAATGGAACTGACAGACACATTCTATGGGAGGGGGGAGATTGGAACCTATTAAACTGTAAGGTCTTGTATCTATGCTTTACTTGGTTCATTGAAGTGGAACCAGATCACTCGCTGTAAATAAAGCTTTTACATACCCTACGTACTGTGTGTCGGAGCTTCGTTTGCCAGTCGAAGGTTTGAACCCTCACAACTACTAGAGTTATATTTCACATGTCATGAGCACAGTCCATGTCCAGACTCCGAACAGTCACTCATGCCCTCGTCATCTCCCATATAGATTATTGCAATGCGCTCTACATGGGGCTACCCTTGAAGAGTATCCAGAAGCTTCAGCTGGTCCAGAATGCGGCCGTGCAGACAGTTCTTGGTGCCATAAAATCGGCACACGTGACACCACTGCTCCGCAAGCTGCATTGGGTACCAGTTTGCTTCTGGGTCCAATTCAAGGTGTTGGTTATCACCTTTAAAGCCCTACATGGCATGGGACCAGGCTACCTGACGGACCGTCTCATCTCCATAACATCGACCTGCCCCACCCGGTCTTGCAGAGAGGGCATGCCATGGACCCCATCAGCAAAGGAATTCCATCTAGCAGGGTCCAGGAGGCGGGCCTTCTCTGCAGTCACGACTTCCCTTTGGAATATCTTGACCCCGGAGCTGAGGCGGGTTTCCTTGCTCCTGGCCTTCCGGAAGAATTTGAAGACCTGGTTCTGCCGCCTTGCCTGGGATGGGAAAGGCAATAGCTCCTCCTGGGGGTGGTTAGCCCCATGATATCCTCGTTTTTCAGATCCTACCATCCTCTGGATTTTCTTTATTTATTATTATATTGTATTTTAAAGTGTATAGGTTTTTAATGTTAATATTATTGTTGTAAACCGCCCAGAGTCTACTGCTGTAGAGATGGGCAGTGATAAATCTGATAAATAAATAAAAAATAATAAATAAATAAATAAATAAATAAATAAATAAATAAATAAATAAAAAATAATCTAGTTTATGGCAGCATATCAAAAAAACCCATCCTGTTGGCAATTCAAACCTCTACCTAACCAAACACAAATGTATATCTTGACAATCTGGGCCTACCAACATAATATCTGCAACAAGTTTCCCTTGTAGTTTAAAAGTACACATAGGGAAGAAAACAGTAAAAGAAAAGCAGAAGTGGAAAGTTGAAGGTGCTTGATTTCATAATGCTTCACAATATCAGATGCTAGATTATATACTGGTCATGCGCAGCATTTATTTTTACTTGAGGCAGCTCAAAATAATTAGTATCACTGATTGCACCATTCAAACATTCTTAACACAGTTAAGAATCAATTACACTGAATCAATTGTAATAAATAACTTTCCAATTTAGTAAAAAAGATTAAATGATGCCAAGAATATTGTTGAAATTGTCAGACTGACTCTGTGGTCTAGCATAGCTGCAAGGAAGGAAAAATGTAGCTACTGCATATGGCTGCAGTGTGGTTGTCATTACCTGGCTATGTTTCTCATATCTGACTTTTAGAAAAAGCTTCAGCAGAATTTAGGAGCAGTACAATGGTCAGGGAATGAGACAGTATTATATGGTCCTGTCTTTAAGAGGATATATTAATCTATTTACTTCACAGGACCACACCCCAGTAAAAGTATCATATCCAAAAGTGGATATGTAAAGGAAAAGTGCTGAGAAATATCCTAGACATGCCATGTCCTAAAACAGCTTATGAAGTTGTCCCTGAAACAGGATTCTCATAGGCCTGTGTGTTGAACACACAACATAACAGTTCACAGATGAGAAGTGAAATAATGGCATGAAACAAGAGACAATATCTTGGGTACCTGCAACTTGCTTTCCCCTTGATGTTTTCACAGAGGCCGTCGTTCTGGCAGAGATTTGGGTTCAACTCATTTTGCTGGTTGGATTGCCAGCCTTCTGGGGGATCCACTCTCCTCTTCCGTTCTAGGGGATCATTCTCACAGATGGGCCGCATTTGTGGAAAAAGAGGTTCAGTCTTCATGAGATGTGTTAAATCTTAATTAAAAGAGAGAGGCGATACAAGGAAGTGCAGCAAATATTTTCAGTCAAGAACAAAATGAAAACTTTCATTCAAACATTTAAAATGAAAGCAGCACAAAACCAATAGGTCAAAGTTACATCAAAATTAAAAGAAATGACAAACAAGATGCTTCGTGGAGTGACGAAGACTGAAATCAAATCTCTCCTGAAATATTGAATTAAAAGGAGGAAGTTATTTTAAAACCAACATGAAACTTAGAAGTTTCACTGGCGGACTTGCAAGTGCAGCAATGGCAGAGAAACAAACTTTCTTCCCTGGATGTCACTATTTTTTTTCTTTATCAATCTTGATTGAGGGTGAAACCCTGATGCTTTTTGTTTTTTAAAGATGTCATGTTCCTACCTTCAAATTCTGCGAAGATAATAAGATCACAATTTTTCAGATAATTCCTCCTCCTTACCTGTGTATGTGAGATGAATTTACTCCATCCTAAGCCTTTACTCCGGATGCAGTTGCATGTAGGATCATATTTTCCCACAAGAGGTTTTGTTTTCCCCATCTGGAAATGTCCTTGCCCCCTACAAAACAGAACCTATCATGTAATGATAATGATTCTGCTCTATATGTCATTATAGCACAGAAGTTCCTTGCTTGTATCACAGAGTTACTGGCTTCTATAAGCTTACTTAACCACTTACTAGAGGATGGATCATTCTTTGTTAAACAGAAGACTGGATTAAGTCAGTATTCCTTGACATGGGTTCTATGGATACTCGTGACAGTATCCAAATATAGCAGAAGCCGTGGGGTCTACCCTAGTCATCTTTCCTACATCAGCCAGATGCCACCACGTTGCACTTGGAGAATAGTCAGAAACTTCAGTGGATAAAGAATGCATTAGCCGGGCATTGGCCCAATGGGCCATGTGAACCTAGGCTAAAGAGCTGCAGACATACAGTATGTTACATTCCAGGGTCAGACGTCCTGACTGACCATCAGTGGTCTGGGAGCTGGAGCCCCGAGGTCCTGGTGTGAGTCCTCTTGACATCAGCCTTATTTTCTAGGGCTTTCTTCAGGGGACCCTCTTCTTTAGGAGTTCTGTCTGGTCGCTCACACCAAGTTTTCAGAAAGGGAATAAATGCGAGTATCAAACTGCTGACTTTTTAAAACGGAAGCTGTTGCATGCCTTGCATTTGTGGCTGCATTTGGAGATATACTGTATTGCTCTTTTAAAAAAAAAGAATTATTTAAAATGTTTGAGAATGGCTTATAAATCAAATGAGTGAGTGAGTTGTTACTGGCACAGATCTGACATCAAGAACTAATGGTAGGAAAGAAAAACCTAATAAGCCAAGATGGGGGACAACTGTTCCAACCCACTGGTCCTGTAGTTCTGCCTGTGGTCATTGCTTTTGCCTGCTGTCTCCAAGCTGCAACAGTGGTGACTATGAGGAAAAGGAATAGGATCCTCCACCATCATGCCTCCTTTCTCTGAGAGACCAAGGAGGCGCCTTCAGCAAGAGGCAACAATAGTTGGCTTTGATAAACAATTTTCTTTGTGGATGACACTGTACACAAATCAGGAGTTTTGCTCTCAGCATCTTGTGGAACATTGCATGTGACCCTGGCAAGTTCAGCCAGTACAGGGGCAAGTGGTAGAACCATTGAATCAGCCCTGCCTTTTTATTTCCCCAATAATTTCTACTCAGGAACATACATACCTTGTTACATACCTTGCAAAACCTGAGTCGAATCTGTGGTGAAGCTCCTTTCAGAGGACATTCTTGTCCTGATATTGGGATCTTGGTCCAATACAGTGGTGGTCAATTGCCTGTGCAGAGCTGGCCATTCATGAACTCCAACATTTTCATCACTGGCTAAATGAAAAGAAATGCATGTGTAGTTTTCAAGCACAGAGCCACCTGGGCCTCTGGGAGATACTGATACACCATAACCATAACCTTCACAGCTGTAAAAACGAGGACTCCAAATGACATAGTTGTTGGGGGCAGTTTTAAGAATACTGGTAAAATTTTGGATAAGCCACACAGCACTGGGGCACAAGGTTTCACTCAGAGTGAGGTCATCAATGGATATTCCTCCTGAGGAGTCACCTGGGTTGCCTTTTAACCCATAGAAGTGATACCTGAACTTTTTTTTTACTTTTGAGATCCACATGGGCAATTTTCCAATCATAGTCATCATCTCCTGTGAAAGTGAAAGCAAACCCAGTGATCCATAGAGAATATGTGAATCTTCATTATCTCTACACAATGTCCATTGTTTGAAACATCAGCACTCATGGATTTTTTTCAGTAACCCAGGACAATTGAAGAACCCAATTTACTGCTGGATATGCTTTGCTAGAGCACACTAATATCCAGAAAGTAATATAGGACCTTGATCTTCCCAAATTGTTCCTCTCTCTTTTGCTTTAACAATCAGGAAGTGTTCCTTAATGTGTTTCCTGAGTAAGATTTAATTTGTACAAGTTCTTAAAACTGAAGATTGGACTCCTGAGCAAAAAACAAGATATACAGTAAATGTAACAAACAATATCCATTTGTTTAAAAAAAAGAACCCATCCAGTTTTATAAAATTGGTGTGGAGGTCAACAACTACCTAATGCAGAGTATCATTTGTAATGTGTTAACATATTATAGAAATCCAAAATCAATGCTGTGATTAAAACGGGAACATAGACATGAAAACAGGGGAGTTAGAGATGGAGAATCATACACATACAAAGCTGGGCTGCTCCAGTATTCAGGTAAACAATTCAGGCAACCTAATGCCCCCACCTTTTCCACCTTCTGATCCTCCTGTCAATTTCTCTCCTACCCTGAAAGAAAATCCTCCTTGCTCTGAGCAAGAGTTCCAGGCCACATAGAGCAGGGCAAGGGCAGAACCCTGTCAACGCCGCCTGCAAAAGGTGGAGGTGGGTCAAGGCCTTCCTTTGAGCCAAGACAAGCTCAAAGATTGCTGAATGTATCTTGAATTCATGTTGTTTCAAATCTCTGTCACAGCTCTCTGTTGAGCAATTAACATTCATGGATGACATAAAGTGCCTTGACAAGTAGAAATATGGTAAGACACATTTCCATTTATATTTGTATCATTCTTATGAAGGGTCTGCTTTTTGCTTCTGTCATGTCTTGGTAGCCTTGTATCTGACACATGGACCCCCTTGCTTTTATTAATAAGCAAACATTCCATTAAGACCAAAGCTGGTCTTGTTTTAAATTGTTCATGTCTCAATAATTCTGTACTTTTGTCCATCAACATAGAACAAAGCAACTTACGTTTGAGCCATTTTTCTATGTCAGTTCAGAAAATCTATTATAATTGTTGAACAAACAACAAATATTCGTTTTACAATAAATAGTATGTGTTATCATATATTTTGCTAGTGCTTCCAACAAAACACTGAAATTTATTGGGCCACCATTTTCCATGTACTTTTGTGTCTATCTCTTCTGTTTGTTTGCAGATCAGTCCCTCTTCTACTCCATCTGGTTTCTTCCTAGATAGTAACAGAAATCATACCTTAATTATGTGAAATGGATACTCAATGGAATAAATGCCCAGGAATTTCTTTGGCTCTCAAATCTATTTTGATTACCTGGAGTTATCTGATGACTAAATTTTGTGGCATCATCCTTTGTTTTCACAATCTGACTTTGAGGTATCTGCCCAGTTTAGAAAAGCATGGAATTAAATTTGTGCTTTGGAAGAATAGAGTTGTGGAACAAAAACAGGTTAGGCTTTTTTCTCCACCAAAGAAGCAGCAAAACGTATATAACATATAATTTAGTATGTCCTGATCAAAGCCCATGACCAGTCAACTCACTGGGATAACCAAATCAAATCTCTTGTATTTCTGAAGTAATGGCTGTTCAAAGTTACTCTAGTAACCTTAGACTGATTTGCATAATTACCTTGAAAAGTTCTGACTTTAATCAATCTGCAAATTTTTCCGGTGCCATCATCCTTCTTAACCCAGAGAACAAGCTTGTCCTGGGTACTTCCTGTTATTTTAAAGAAGAATTGGAGACACTGATGTTTTCTCCTTGGGTAGAGAATCCGGGACTGTAAAACAGCTGCTTCTCCAACCACGTGTATGCCATAACTAAAATAGGTGAACAGGTACTTTCTCTCCTTCCCAGATGTAAGCATCTAGCTGTGTTCAAGGCTTTTGTCCCTGTCTTCTCTAACCAAACTACTATTCTTTCTATAGTAATGTCAGAGATCGGCAGATCTCTGACAAAGACGCTAGACGGGATGCACATTCCAGGAGGCTGTAAGTGACACGAAAGAGACGCCGGCTTTGAAGTAGACCGGTTCGCACCTAGCTGACGATCGCGAGCGGATGTCTGAGCAGCTTGGAAAGGCACGAGTTACACGTGTCACCACCAAAGAACCTTGTGGGGGGGGGGGGAAGGGAAGATTTAAATGTGCAGACTTTACAGGTTCCAGCCATTCAAGTCTTTGGTCGTGCTAGCTTCTGTATGCTATAATAAACTCTTCTGCTTCTAAGAACTCATGGGTCTGTGAGTTACTCTAGAGCAGGGAGATTATAGATATCGGATGGAGTGCCTTACAAGTAATTCATGCATACTGCAGAGAGAATGTCCCTGAATCAAGACTATTAGGCATAATTAATCTGTAAATATTTACTGGTTGCTTATGAGCAGCTCTTTTATCTCTCTGTAAAAAATCAGGTGAGAATGAAATTGATAACAGGTGCTGAAAGTCCTCTGTTACCGTATAGGAGCCACAGATCATATTTCATATTGCTGAAATATGGCAGATTTAACTGCATCAGCTTTTTAAAGTGATAATAATTCTTGGGGATCAATAGTCCCAATCTGGTCCTTGTACTACTGAGTCCTGGGTGGGGGGACTGGCATTCGCTACACACGTGCTGATGCTATTCCAGATTAAACCTGTGGGCTAAATGAGTGATTTGGTATGCTCCATGATCATTTCATTTTCCTGTCTGGGGTTTCTGTTCAATTTGGTCCCAAAGACTGTACCTTATGCTGAATCCTCAGGATATACTGTACTGCAGGTGCTACTATCATACAGCCCACTCTGCTGCCATTCAGTCGTCCTCCTTTTGCTCATGAAATGGCTCTCACATTAAATGATGAGGATTCCCAGAATAATTCTTCTAGAAAACCTTATGCCTCACACAAACTGCTATTTTCTGCTTTGCAGGTGCTCAATCGAATTCTGAACTGTTGATAACCTCTTGTAAAGCTGTTGTACTTTAATCAGCAAAACGTTTGGCTTTTAAATTGGTGAAAATGTGGAAGACTGACAACTGCAAAGTAAATGAATACAGCATGGAAGGCAGAGCAGTTAATTAGCTATCCTCAAGAACTGAGATGTTACTAATCTCTTCATTTTGCCTGTTAAATGTTGAAAGATATCCCAAGCTATTGGAAAATAGTTTAACTTGCCTAATGATGCCAAACCCATTAGCTGCATTGCATCCAGCAAACATTAGCCACTGCTGGGCAAGAAAGGGGGAATGATGAGAGTGAATGTTCTTTCTTCTTTCTTTCTTTCTTTCTTTCTTTCTTTCTTTCTTTCTTTCTTTCTTTCTTTCTTTCTTTCTTCTTCATTGTTTTTGTTTATTTATCAAAGAGAAAGAGAGAAATGCAGCACTGGGCCGGGGACATTTCAGTTTGTGTATATGAATCCTGAATCAGCTAACAATTTGCACATAGCAGCCTGTTTCTGCACCCCTCTATTAGATAAGCAACAAGGTGTTTTGTAACATTTAATAGTTGATTTGTTCCATGTTTTTCTTACTTGTTTTTTTATAACTAAGCAATCATGTTCAACGTATGTACATAACACAATGAAAAATTGACTAGAGTGCCATTTCTTCAACTTGAACCTAGCTGTACTGATGTGGGGGGGGGGGGGATTCTAGGGAAGAATCCCTCCAATCCTTTGTCCTGGAGGGAAACAGCAGAAATAACTTTTTTGGGAGGGGGCTTGTAAACACGAAGAGGGCTTTAAGTTATAAAACATCTGCTAGGTGTATCGACAGAAGATTGACCACCATCAAAGAACAGGCCAGGAGCTATAGATCATTGCTACTATAGCAATGGGATTAAAAGGTGCTAGGTAGCTAGATTTTCTTCCCAGAAAGTTTTGGTGAGGAAAAGGTCATCTCAGGTGCTTGGACAAAGCCAAGAAGAAGATAACTTAAAAGATGTGCTTGGCCATGACAACAGGTTTGGAAGGATTCATCCCTAAGAGCAAATAGAATAATAGAGTAGAAGTGGAAGCATACAAGGAAGATATTTTTCTGGATGAATCAGGAGAGTCTTCCTCAAGAAAAGCCAGGCAGCTATTAGCAGGGGATAGCATGCTTGTGGCAGGGCAGGATAACTGTCCCATAATATGATCTCATTTAATTCATCTTTTACTTTTTTTACAGCAATCGAATCTCAATTAAGAACTTGTGTTATCTTGAAGTGTAAACACTCATTTTTTTAGGCACCCACTCTGTTATGGAGCAGACTTTCCTGTACAATGATTTCCACGTTTGTTGAGAATTCTGGGAATTGCAGCCCTAATGCATGTAGAAGACGTTAAGCTATGGCTGGTCTAGACTCATTTCAATCTGGGTCAGCCCCAAGTTTTATAACCCCTGATTGGTGCCATATATAGGGAGGCGGGGGGGGGGGGGAGAAAAGAGAGAGACAGAGAGAGAGAGAGAAACGGGGGGGGGGGAGTGCCACTATGTTAATTCCCCTAGAACCTTTGGTAGCTTTTAGTACCATCAAACATGGCATCTTTCTAAAGACTATGAATTGGAAAATGGAAAAATGGTATTAGAATGGTTCCACTCATAAGTCTTGGGCCAACTTATGCATCAAAGGCTTTAGGTTAAGATGCCAAGTGTCTACTTCACCAGATGTATAAAGTACTATCCTGACAAAGAGTCTACATACATTGATGCCTGGGGATGGCCAGGAATAGAACTGTAAAAAACAATCCATACACCATGGATCTGCAGAAATACAGCTTTAATCAGATATGTGGGAAAGATTGTTTTCCAGCATCACTCCCAAATGGTGAAATGAATTCCCTTCTGAAGTTGAAACTGTTATTCATGCTGACTGCTTGCAGAAGTACAGTATGTCAAGCCGTATCCTTTAAACTTAACTTTTAGCAGTTGTTATTGTCGTATTTAATATTTTATTAGGTATATTGGTGATATAAAGTCTTATGATGAACATGGATTTTGTAGACATTTGCTTAAATATTTTGGACTATTTGATTTATAAAGATTTTTGAATGTTTTTTTTTTGTATTCATCATCAGTGGTTATCATCACTGCCCAGGCATATCCTTTAGCCAGATAGCACCATTGTTAGAACCAAGAATGGGCTTATAAAGTTTCCCATTTATATTTAATTACTAGAAAAACCATCCTCATTGTAGGGGGCAAAAATAGTCAAGGAGTTACTCCGTTTTCAAAAGAGTGTTAGGAAGGGGAAAACGTCTGTGGGTTCCCTGTCAGTGCAGCATAAACTCTTGACACAGCAATGTTCTCGAGTGTTGCCCAAATCAGTCAGAGATAGCCCTACTCCATGCTCCAGAAATTCATAGCATTAAAATCAACTGCCACAATTTGGATTCTTTCAATCAGAGAGGAGAAAAATGCCATATGGTGACCTGGCACTTAGGTGTTGAATTTACCTTTGCACTGTCCAATGAGAGAATGATCTTGCTCCAGGGGACTGCTCTTCTTACGAACCCAGCCAGGGTCATTTCTTTTTTCCTGAACAAGCCCACACATGCTGGCTGATTCAAAATCACATTGGTCCAAAAGAGTAACAGATCTTGCTAGGAAAAAAATAAAATAAAACAAAAACTATAAATATTTATCTCCTCTATTTTTAATTTAAAAGATAATGACCAGGCAATCCTATCTAAGAGTGAAAGATCTGAAGGCAAAAGAACAGCTTTATCCAAAGTCCTATTTGGCTCATGGTTGACAGGATAATAGAGAGGGCCAATTATTTTTCCTACTTCGGCTTCAGATTTTCTTCCCCCTTTTCTTTTACCATTTTCCTACCATTGATCATAATAGGAGTGAAACTATGTATGCTGAACTTCAGGACTGGAATATATTTTCTTCAAATCTGGAATGTGCCCATGGATTGGGAAGGCTGTGGATCCCAGCAGACCCAAGCCTTCTATCAATCTTTCCTGGACATAATCATGGGATGCTCCCTTTGCTTCTCCCAGATTTGGAAATCTGCAAACTGGCAAGAGAAATGGAATTTTTTCAGTAAGAGGCTGTTAGTGAGGTTACCCCATTCTGGACTGAGAAGGAAGGATCAATAAATACTATGGGTTTTGGGATTCCCTGAAAGGAATTATTGGATTGCAACCTTAAGCTTATTCAACTGTGATATGTTTCTTAATTTAAATTTGCTATGTGAGTGTAGACTTACTGCAGTTGTACAGGCAATTGAGTCTTTCTAGATCAGAAATGCTGAAATCCAAGCATTGGCCAATAATGTGATACACGGTATCATACTTCACAAAGTTGTGCATTTGTTCTGTAAGGTGAATATTCACTGCATTATTTCCTGGAAATAATGCTTTCAAAAGAATTCTAGTCCACATAATACAGCATATGAATCACGGTGCAATAATTTCACTATTGATGCAAACTTTGACCTAATCATATTTTGTTCATCTTCGTGAACTAACAGGTGTGAAAATTTTATAACTTAAATTGATGCTGCAAAAGCATTAAGAGCATGGTTATGTACTGGAAGGTCCAGTTTCAAGTATCCTGTCTCATTTATTTTTATCTCTCTGGAAAAAATAATTTCTTAATAAATATCAATCTGAATGGGCCATCTACACAACATAGCTAAGGTACAACTTTCCTTAGAAAGCCAGAGTGTCATTGGGCTTTCTATTGATCAACACCCCTAAGCTAAACAATGTGTCATGCTCATGATCCTTTAGCTATTAAATTGGAAACTCTCGACAGAAGCCGTTAAGGATATGAAGAGTTCTTTATTGAAGCTAGCGATCCATTACACTTTAAAGACTCGAATGGAGTCACGCAAACCAACAGTTAAAAATCTTCAGGGTTCCCCCCCCCCATCGGGGATCCGCGGTTTGACAGCCCCTCCTGTCGTCTCACAATTTCTAGGTCTTCCCAATCTTGAATCAACCAACACGATGGTAACGTTCTTTGATCTGTCTTTGGTGCTGAACTGTTTGATACCATACTTGAATCAGCATAACTTGTGGTCTTGCGAATATACCAATACCCCATCACAAGCATTCTCACCTATTCTACAAGTCTGGCAAGTTTCCACTACAACGCACTCCCCCCTCCCTGACCCTGCAGGTATGCCCATCGATAGACTGGCAGGATGTCACCTCCTGTCTCCATGGCAGGATATCACATCCTGACACAATGACTGTCCCAAACTATGCTTGTAGATTGAAATGTAATGTTTAGCAGCAATATTTCATCTAAGTGAATTAACCCTGAATCAACATTTTTCAGTTCCAGAGGAAAACTCATAAAATTGTCTTATCAGTGTCAGAACATGTGGACATGGGTTTTGCAAGAAATATTGAACATGCATCAATCTCAACAAGTCTGAAAACTTCCTGTTTAGTTGCTGCCTCACCCACACAGAACGATACTGAATGACACACTTCCCTGCCTCCTTCACAATGGTTACAAAATAAATATATCAGGAGATAAAACCCACTTGTGTAGGCTTTTCTACTAGGTTACAGCTCACAGGGCCAAGAAAATCAAGTTGATATAAAACAAGATCTTGCAACTCATTTGCAATCATTCTAGCTGTGGGAAAAGAAGAAGTGACACTTTCCTCCTTTACATTCTTGTAGGCTCTCCCAACATGGATGTGTTCTCATGACATATGAAAATAAGAGCTAGTGGCATCAGCCAGTGTTCTATCAATGCTCTATAACATTGGAGCTGAATCTTGAAAAGATGCTAAAGTATACGAACATTTTTTTCATGGCATTCAGCACAACTAAATATTAGCCAGACCCAAGACAGGAGAGAGGCTGGATGATCTCTCCTTACAACATGTTTTTCCACTCCAGTCTGATTTTGTTACTCTGCCCACCTCCACTCATTAGAGCTTACGCTGGGTCATAGTTCACTTCTGGGAGAACTGGCAAATGATAAATTGGGAACTCTCTTGCCTACCTGTGCTGTGTGCAGCTCTCCATTATTCTGCAGCTTCCTTGGTTGCCCACGCTTTTTGAGCTAGAAAAGCCCTCTTTCTTTAGGCTTTAATGAAATATGGTGAGCTGAAGAAGCTGCCAACCCCTGTTCAATAAACATGAATCATATACAGTACATTATTCAACCACCTCGAAAAGTCAGTTCAAGAACTCCATAATTCCTACCCTTGAAAACTTTTGCATCTCCTTTAGGTGAAAATTCTTTTTCTATCAAATTGAAGAATAGTTTAAAAATGCCAGAGATTTTGGTATAGCATGGTTGTTTAGGATCTTGGGACATTCCACGGTCACTTTGGAAGTCACAATGCTGATGTTCAAAATTAGAAATGTGAAGGCTAAGTTCACCAGACTTACCCCTTTTGTGCTCTGACTTACTCAGTAAGGAGTTATTTAGAGAGATTATGACCCAGCTCAGTCCTTTTCGAACGAGGAATTCTATGCTGACTAATGCAGAAAGATTGGAGTGCTGTGGAGGATAACATAAATAGTCCAACATTCCCTCTGGGTACTGCATAGGGTTTGCGGTCAAACTCCACATTGAAATATGCACCCAACATTTTCTTGACACGATCATTTGAAATTCCTCTGCTTTATAAAACTCCCTATATAGATGGTTGGTAGGTAGGTAAAATAGATTTCCATATTCCAAAGTTTTACATTACACTGACAGAAAAGAACATTTTTGTGAATTGCATTAAAATTAGCATGTGTGATTAATTTGATTTAAAATTCCGCTACTAAAATAATATGGCCAGTGAAGAACTTTGATAGTCCTGCTTTACAGTATAAAGACACATTCTGCACTCATGCATCTCACCATGCCATGAGAAGAGGATTGAAAAAATGTTTTCCCAAGTTGCAGACTATAGATGATTTATACCTCAAGAATAGCAATGCCTCTGGTTATCATACAAAGTTAAAAAGTAACTACAGTCATTAAATTTAAAAAAATCATAGTTTTGTTGCTGCTGTTGCAATTTTATTAATTTAATGATTAAGTAAATAAGTTATATCACAGATCTGGGAAGATTTCTTTCTCCAAACTGGGGTCTTATCACATATAAAAGGCGGCCTTTCCCTGATGTACTTTAGTGACCATCGGTTCAATGTTGCAGTCAGGGGTGGGATCATCCCAGTGTCTGTTGGCCACTTTGGGCTGATGTAGGTACACTCCTTCCCCTGGGGTCCCTGTGCTCCAGGGCTATTCTGGTTTGAACAGTGGGAGAGCCCAGATCTTTCAAACTCTTTCCTATACCTGCCGGCCTCTTAGCTGCTCAGTCCAGTTAGCAGGTGAGAGGCATGGGGGAGGGAGGGGGTCCAGTGAGGGGGGAGGGAGACTCTTGCAGCACAGCACCACACCTTACTGGGCTGATCAGCTTTTAGTTGGCTATTTTTAATAGTGAGTTTACTGCTGTTTTAGAAGAGCTATAAATCCATGTTTAAAAATAGCCTGACTCAACAGCTGACATTTGAAGAGAATGACAGATTCACCAAGAAGTGTTTGTGCCTTTATTTAAAGATTGCTTAATGCAGAGGTGGCAATCTTTTTTCAGCCTAGGCTACAGGAGACATAGACAAGGGTGATCAAATCTAGGTGGCTAAAATCTGGATGACCACTAGGTGGCAGCAAAGTGCCAGAGTGTTCTCCATCTCTGTTGCCATCTGACGGTCATCCAGATTTTTGCAGCCAAGATCTGGGAGGCCTAACATAGATGGTGACATCAAGATAAAACCTAACTTTTAATCCAATTTTTCTATTTGGGGGGATAATCTGTTTTGATCCCTCAAAATCATCTCAGAATAGGAAAAACTGGACCAATTTGGGGTAGAGGGTTCTTCTGGAGTTTTAGGACATGCAAGTTTACAGAATTCACTTTGCTCCTTAAACCCCAAGACCAGATATAAAAAAGGATTTTTTTAAAAAAATAGTACCACAAATGGAGTAGCCAAAATTGGGATTGCTGAAATAAGATGCTGCAAGGCTGCATATGGCCACAGATTATGCTTCCCCATCTCTACATAGAGCATATTACAAAGAAATGTTGAAATTATGCTTCTGAGCATAACTGGTAAAAGAGGGCAGTCATCAGTCTGAAGACATAATAAAAAACAAGTAACACTTATGCTCTAAACTCTTGCATTTTTCTACCTCTCCTTGGGCTTCCTGTTGCATTTCTGCTGCCTTAGTGGTGCTTTAAATGGAGTGGTGTGTGTGTGTGTGTGTGTGTGTGTGTGTGTGTGTGTATTAGAGTATTGTGGATATTGCTGTTGTTGTTGCAATCCCACTTATAATAATAATCAGAAAAAGCAGCAAAGCAGTCTGCATGCCAGATAAGTCATCCCAAGGGTTTCATTTATAGGAAGAACCCTAAACAGCATTGAGGGAGAGAGAAAGTAGTCCGGTAAGAGTGATGGCATTATCACAACTCCTGATGTTCTCAGTGGTCCCTTCCCTGGCAGAAGGAGGTGGAGCCATGAGCAGAGCAGCTCTGCAGTCAGCCCTCTCATAAGGCTACCAATCAAGAGGCATGGCACAGCCCGTCCCTCCTGCTTTTCTTGACAAATTTTGTCTCAGGGGAAAGAAGTGATGGGAAAACAACAACGAATTACAAAGGGAGTCTGGCAATATTTGGACATACAGATGCTGGATCAACTGCAGAGTCAATACTTCACCGGAAGCACCCAGCTCTTAAGAAGAGAATGGGACTACCCATATAACATTAGGTTGCTAAATTATAAAACCCCAACTAACAAAGCCAACTTACTTACCCACCAAGCTTTTGAAATATTATATACAATTTCTCTCCATCATGCGGTTTGAATTTCACACAAGATTTTAGGTGGAATCGGACTTTCACTTCCGGGTACTGGTCGGAGCACAGCGAAGAACTGGGGCTCCTTAGCCTCGATTCCACGGCTAAGCTGTTTGCAGCGATTTGGGAGAAGAAAATCGCTGGAAAAATCACACTCGAAGAGAGTGTGATCAGAAGATTAACCACAAAGGGTCTCTGAAGTAAATGCCCTCCCCCGACTCCTGTAATTTCCACTGCGGGAGGAGGGAGATGGAGCAATGAAAGGAGACTGGGAAGAAAAACGGGGCTCTGCAGCAGCCGTGATTCTAACAGATAAGTAGCTGGCCCGACCAGGCTTTTAGTCACTTTTTTTTACTTTTAAACATTATTATTTTTTTATTAAGTGCTAAGATTTGTATCTGGACTTGATTTATATTTGCTGGTGCTATATTTTTTTCTTGTTAATGGAAGAATAAACGGTGGGAAGAGAAGCTAAGTGGCTTTGCTAGAAGTGAAAGTGACTTTTACTATTATTTCAGTTTGGTTTGAGTTTTTTACTTATGGACAACTACTGGTATTTCTATTTTTGTTCTCTGGAATACTATATTAAAGCTTGGATTTAAATGGAGTGATTAATACTTTATTTTTTAAGATTTTGATGTTGGGATTACTGAACCCTATTAAAAACTCTTTTATATATACAAGTTCCTCTTTTTCTTTTTGAACTTTGAACTCTGTTTGGATTTATTTTTCTGAAAAAGTCAAGTTATTTAATGTTTAATTTGGATTATTGGATTATTATATGGAAAGTAGAGGCTTTTTTACATGTCTCTAGTAACATTTTTTCTTTTTGACTTGTGGTTGGATTGAAGAATTACAAGTGGGAAGGTGAAACCCTGGGAATATTTACTATTCTTATCTTTGATTTTGACTACAGGAGAACAAAAAGTCCTAGGCTTTTATCCTTTGAAACACTGTGGACTTTTATATATAAGGGATTATAAATGACCTAAGAGGAAAATTTTTAAAGGAGCCTAGTTCTCTCTTTCTTTTTCCTTAACCTTTTGGATATTTGTTTTTTCACCTTTTCTTTTTTCTTTTTATTATTTGTAAAAGAATTTTTAATTTTTTTTTTAATTTTTTCCCCTTTTTTAAATAATTTTTGTTATATTGTTATATGGTGCTTTTTCCCCTTTTCTCCCTTTTTTCTTCTTTTTTGCAGGGCTATGGCGTCTTTGGGAACGAGACGGGCGGAGAAGGAGAAGAAGAAGGAGACTGGAGGACCACCTATTGATTCTGCTACACCTGCTACATCTGCCTCAGAAGCTTTATTACCAGAAATGAAAAAGATATTAGAAGCTGTTGCAACACTAAATAAGAAAATGGATGATCAGAATACAGCAATAAATAAGAAAATGGATGATCAGAATACAGCAATAAATAAGAAAATGGATGACCAGAATACAGCAATAAATAAGAAAATGGATGACTCCACGAAGCAGATGGAAGATCAGATTACAGCATTAGACAAAAAAATGGACGATATGAAGAAAGAAATAACCCGAGAGATTAAGCAAGATTTTAAAAAAGAAATTCAAACAGTTAAGGAAGTGGTCAATTCTCTGTCAGGAGAACTTAAAGATACGCAAAGCCAGATGCAAAAATTAGAAGATAAATCAGAATATGCTATTAAAGAGATTGAACATAATCTAGATATCACAGCTTTAGCAGAAATGAGAGAGAAGGAGCACATCTTGAGATTTAGAGCAATTCCAGAACAAGTAGATGAAAATGTGAGAGAAAGGATGACTTTTGAATTAGCTAAATCTTTGGAGACAAGAGAACAAGATTTAGATTTGGAGATAGACAAGATATTCAGAGTAAACTCACGTTATGCTAAGGAAAGAAAAGTCCCTAGAGACATATTGATATATTTCGTAAGAAAAGTGACAAAAGAGCAAATCTTAAGGAAGCATTATAATACTAGATTAAATATAGAAGGGAAGGAAATAATTGTATTAAAAGAAATTCCCTTGAGAATAATTAGGAAAAGAAAAGACTATTCTTTCCTTACAGACAAATTAAGGCAACATAGTATTTCATTCAGATGGGAAAAATTGGAAGGCGTATCGTTTGAGTTTAAAGGACAGAGATTCAAAATAACTTCCATTTTAAAAGCAAAAGCTTTTTTAGAGAAATACAAGAAAGAAATGGGTTTACCAGAAGGAGAATTGACAAAAGGAGGAGAAACATCGAAAGACAAAGAGAAGACTGAAGATCTATCTGAGAAAGGAGCTACAGGTGTGGACTTAACAAAGGGATTTTAAAGAATAAAACACCAATGGAACTTAAATATCTGACATGGAATATTAATGGAGCCAATGCTCCACAAAAAAGAAGAAAGATATTTCATTTTTTGAAAAAACAGAAATTGGACATAAGTTGTTTACAAGAGACTCATATTTGTAAAAAAGATACTAAATATTTGATTCAAAAACAGCTTGGAGAAGAATTTATTTCGGCTGGATATAAAAAAACTAAAGGGGTAGTCTTATATGTACAACCAAAGTTAAACCCAAAATTGATATTAGCTGATGAAGAGGGTCGATACATTGTAGTAGAAATTAACATACAAGGAACTAAAACACTGATAGTTGGACTTTATGCACCGAATATGGATAAAGGAGTATTTTATAAAAACCTGATGGATAAACTTTTGGACTTAACTTATGACAATTGGTGTTTCATGGGGGATTGGAATGGGGTAATTTACCCCAGATTGGATAGACAGTCACAAAAAGAAGTGAAGCAAACACAGGGAAAATTGCCACAAACATTTTTCGACTTGAAAGAGATGTTGGATTTACAAGACATTTGGAGATGTATGAATGGGACTTCCAGAGAATTTACATATTATTCAGAGAGATTTAAATCACATTCTAGAATAGATATGATTTTGATATCTAAAAATTTGATGATGGATATTAACAAAGTTGATATATTACCTAAGACTTTATCAGATCATAATCCAGTAATGTTGACTCTTAAAGGGAAACGGAATGTATTTAGATGGAGATTGAATGAGTCACTACTACGGAATAATGATGTAGTTGATGTATGCAAAAAAAAATTAAGAGAATATTTTCAATTTAATTTGAATAAAGGGACTAATATTCAAACTGTATGGGAAGCCAGTAAAGCATATATGAGGGGTTATTTTATTCAATACAATGCTCAAATGAGGAAGAAAAAACAAAAAAGAATTCAATTGATTTTAGATGAAATTAAAAGTAAAGAGTTAGATTTGAGAGATAAACCAATGGATGACACTTTGCTCACTCAAATTAAATTTCTACAAAAGCAAATATCAATGATATTAACTCAAGAGATAGAGACTCAAATGAAATTTACAAAACAAAAATATTTTGAATATGCAAATAAACCAGGTAGATGGCTGGCTTATAAATTGAGGAAACAAAGACAAAAGAATTTGATTACTAATATT
The DNA here is from genome assembly GCA_023362775.1 of Charina bottae. Classification (NCBI taxonomy): domain Eukaryota; kingdom Metazoa; phylum Chordata; class Lepidosauria; order Squamata; family Charinaidae; genus Charina; species Charina bottae. The sequence goes on along the minus strand of JALMGJ010000052.1, from coordinate 1,058,137 downwards.
CAACATGAAGGAAAAACTCTGGTGAATAATATGGACATTCAAAAAACCTTTCATGACTATTATTCTAAATTATATAAAAAACAAGATGTCAACTTGGATGAGATTGAAGAATATTTGAATAAACAAAAACTAACTGTTCTTAATGACCAACAAAGATTGATATTAAATAATGTTATAACAAAAGAAGAATTGATAAAAGCTTTTAAGAAAATTAGTAGTGGAAAAGCTCCTGGACCGGATGGATTGTCAGCAGCCTACTATAAATGTTTTGAAGAGGATTTATGTCTACCTTTGCAGAAGACTATGAATTCTATTTTGGAAACAGGAATTATGCCTGAAACTTGGAAAGAAGCACATATAACATTGATACCCAAAGAACAACAGGATTTAACATTAACTAAAAATTACAGACCAATATCTTTATTGAATAATGACTATAAGATATTTACAACGATATTAGCAGAAAGAATGAAGAATATACTTAAGGATTTTATTCATCAAGACCAAACTGGTTTTCTACCCAAAAGACAAATTCATGACAATGTCCGAAACATAGTAGACGTAATTGAATATTTGGATCAACACTATGATAAACAAGCTGCCTTGATATTTATTGATGCTGAAAAAGCCTTTGACAACTTAAATTGGCCTTTTATGTTCAAAGTTTTGGAAAATATGAATTTTGGAGGAAATTTTATAAAATGGATTAAATCAATATATACTCCACAATTTGCCAAAATAATTGTTAATGGAGAATTTAGTAAGCCATGTGAAATACAAAAAGGTACTAGACAAGGTTGTCCATTATCTCCACTTTTGTTTATATTGGTATTAGAGGTTTTACTTAGAGATATTAGACAAGATGATGGTATCCATGGTATTAAAGTTAAAAAAGAAGTTTATAAACTAAGAGCATTTGCTGACGACCTAGTCATTACTTTGGAGAATCCACTAGAAGGAATTGAAATATTAATACAGAAACTAAAAGACTTTGGGTCGCTAGCAGGGTTCAAAGTGAATTTACAGAAGACAAAAGTTTTGACCAAAAATATGGATTACCACCAACAAGAGAAATTGAAAGAAATAACAGGATATTCAATGGAAGAAAAAGTAAAATATTTGGGAGTATATTTAACAACTAAAAATGTTAAGTTGTTTAAGAATAATTATATTCCACTTTGGATGGATATTAAAAAAGATTTGGAACATTGGGAAAAACTGCAATTATCATTATTAGGTAGAATTTCAGCAATTAAAATGAATGTTTTGCCAAGAATTTTATATCTTTTTCAAACACTACCTATATTGGCATCAGAAGAACCTTTTAAACAATGGCAGCAAGATATTTCTAAGTTTATTTGGCAAGGGAAAAAACCAAGAGTAAAATATAAAGTCTTGCAAGACTCTAAAGAAAGAGGAGGACTAGGTCTACCAGATTTGAAATTATATTATGCTGCTTGTTGCTTGGTTTGGATTAAAGAATGGATAGTTTTGAAAAATGAAAAATTATTGAATTTGGAAGGACATGAATTAAGATATGGATGGCATGGATATTTGTGGTACGATAAAGTTAAAGTTAATGTGGACTTTAAAAACCATTATATTAGAAGATCCTTGTTAAGAATCTGGAATAAATATAAATTAATCTTATGTTATAAAAGACCCTTATGGATTTCTACACAAGAAGCATTCTACAGAACAGAAGTAAGAAATAAAGATAAATGGTTAACCTACAAAGACTTTTTAAAGAAAGAACAAGGACAATATATAATTAAATCAATAGAAGAATTGGTATCAGAGGGATACAGTTTTCAATGGCTTTCATATATGCAGCTCGTAGAGAAATTTAAATTAGATAAGAAAGACCTTGAATTTGAACAAACCAAATCGGAATTTGAGATACAACTATGTGAGACAGATGATCATCTAATTGCAAAAATGTATAAATTATTGTTAAAAGGTGAAATGGTAGAGGAACAAGTTAAAGACTGTATGATTAAATGGGCTAAAAATATTGGCCATAATATTCAAATGCAACAATGGGAAGATATGTGGACCAAAGGGTTAAAATTTACTTTGTGTTATAATTTAAAAGAAAACTTTTATAAGATGATGTACAAATGGTATATGACCCCACAAAAACTTTCTAAAATGTATGGAAATGTCTCCAACTTATGTTGGAAATGTAAAAAAAAAGAGGGGTCTTTTTACCATATGTGGTGGACATGTGAGACTGCAAAGAAATTTTGGACTCAAATACATGCATTGATGCAAAATATATTACAAATTCGAGTTCCATTTAAACCGGAATTTTTCTTACTGGGAATAATTGATGGACAACCTGGGAAGCAATTTACAAGGATTATGCAATACATGATTACAGCAGCAAGACTTATTTTTGCACAAAATTGGAAAAACCAGATATCGCCTACAATACAAGATTGGATGTTAAAATTGATGGATATGGCAGAGAATGATAAACTGACATGTTTATTAAAAGAAAATCCAAATAATTATTTCCTTAAAGAGTGGAAACCATTAACTGACTATTTACAAGATGCGGGAGGGGCAAAGCTTATATGGGGATTTGAAGATTAAAATATATATATATTGATGTAATAGACAAGAAATATTCTTTAATATTATATATAGACCTAGCATGTAAGATAAAATTTTTAAAATACCATGACCAGATACAAATCGGAAGTTGACCAAATTCTGTTTCAGCTTTATCTTTTTTTCTTTTTTCCTTTACTACACTTTTTTATCTTTTCTTTTTTCTTGATTTGTATTTCCATTTTCTTTTCTGTTTCAAACTTTTATCTATGTAAAATTAAAATCTAATAAAATTTGTTAAAAAAAAAAAAAGATTTTAGGTGGAATCCTTCAAACGTTTTAAGAATCACCCCTTTGTCATTAAAATCTTTGAGAAAAGAGAAAGAATTCATAAAAGGTTTTCCACCACTAGACTTTATTCTTTTGAAAATTTGCTACAACCGATAAAGATGAGCAACTGATTTCATTTAAATGCATTTCAGTAAGTTATTTTGCAGAAATACTTAACATGCATTTAAAAACAACAACACTGCAGAGTTTTCAACTGAAATCTAATAAGCTTCATTATACTGAATTATTTCATTAGTCCACCTAGTTTGGAACTGCCAACTCTGATCTGAAAGTTTGTACTTTGAGAAAGTTGTTCCAAGATTTTTATTTTTCACAGAACAACTTTGCTGGTGTATTTTAAGTGAGAAAGGAACTGAACTTTCTGAAAGGAACCGAACTTCACTGAAAGTTTATAAGGTGATTATTTAAAAATCTGCAAATATGCCCTACGTATTCACAGCAGTGGGGTGATTTCTGCAGGGAGTGATTTATTTGCAGTACTTCCAGGACTAATCATGGGATGGTGACAGTACATGGGCATCTCCAATGTTAAAAGAAAGAAAAAGCTAAAAGCCGTGGCCATTTTGTATCATAATATCAGTTGCAGAATAACCTTTGGAGTTTAACAAGCTGTAACACTGTCTCTCCCAATTATTACTTATTTTTATTACTTATTTTTATCATGGTTTACTGTTTTATTATTTTACTCACTTTTATTGTGTATATTTTAAGTTTTAGATATTGTTTTGGCATTTTTTTAACAAAAAGTGAACCTAGAAATTCGAAAGCATGCAAATGCAAGTAGATGAATAGGTACCACTTCGTGGTAACAGCGTTCCGTGTGCGTCATGCTGGCCCCATGACCGTGGAAGCGTCTTTGGACAGCGCTGGCTCTTCTGCTAACAAACAGAGATGAGCACCGGCCCCTAGAGTTGGACACGACTGCACAAATGTGCGGGGGGAACCTTTACCTTTACCTTAAACATGCTGAACTTTGAAGTGTTACCAAGACACTAGGGCTGTGCAAATCTTTCAAAAAGGATGTTTTGGAAACATAAAACATGTAAGAAGCACTTATTTTCAAATTATTAATGCAGCCACATCTTTTCCAGGTTTATATGGCTGCTTTAGAAATTGCTCCTAGCTGTCTTTGCATGTGTGTGTATGCACAGCCATTTATCATTTGAAGTTGTTTGCACACATTCTTGTGTTTTCCAAAGCACCATTTTTTAAAGATTTGCACAGTGCCACAAGATACTTTATGCCAGAGTTTTTCAAACTTGGCAACTTTATGATGTGTGGACTTCAACCCCCAGCCACTGGCTGGGGAATTCTAGGAGTTGAAGTCCACACATCTTAAAGTTGCCAAGTTTGAAAAACACTGCTCTATGCTATGGAGTATTTACTCCAAAGTAACCCAAAACATTCCAGTAAATATACATTATGTTTCAGTAACAGCATTTATGTATCTACAACAAACACTAAGATTACCTAAAGCTTAAACAGCATCTTTCCCAGCAAGCTGAATATATCATGTCAGTCACTGTGGTTGATTTAAGGGCTCAATACATCTCTGGCTTTGCCTAGGATTGTAAAAGGAAGTGAGTAGCATCTATCTGGCTGGAGACTTTCAAGCAAGTCCCATGCCTTTCAACAATCTATCTATGGCTGAATCCATGCATCCCATTAATCCAGATTTTCTTAACCATAGTTTGTAGATGATGGTTCACATGAGGCATGGTTCACACATGCAAGGAGGTCAAATCAGTCAATCCTAAAGGAAATCAACCCTGACTGCTCATTGGAAGGACAGATACTGAAGCTGAAGCTCAAATGCTTTGGCCACCTAATGCGAAGAGAGGACTCACTGGAAAAGACCCTGATGCTGGGAAAGACTGAAGGCAAAAGGAGAAGGGGACGGCAGAGGATGAGATGGTTAGATAGCATCACCGATGTAACGAACATGAATTTGAGTAAACTCCGAGAGACAGTGGAGGACAGGAATGGTCCATGAGGGCACGAAGAGTCGGACACGACTTAACGACTGAACAACAACAAAATGGTTCACACATGCTGCTAAGCCAGAATGGGGGACAGGAGTGATACTCTCCTTTCATCTGACAAGGTATCACACGATGGCTTGGTTTTTGGTATGAATCAGACCAATGTGTGGCTAAGATACCTGTCATTATGGTTAGGCCCATTACCAGGATGCAAAGCTGGACCCAGGAGGATTTCCCAACTTTATTTATTTATTTATTTATTTATTTATTTATTTATTTATTTATCAAATTTATCACCGCCCATCATACTCTACAGCAGTAGAGTGTGTGTGTGTGTGTGTGTGTGTGTATGTGTGTGTGTGTGTGTGTGTGTGTATATATATATATACACACACACACACACATACATACATACACACACACACATACATACATAGATACATACATACATACATACATACTGTTGGCCCATTCCTGTCTTCTAGCACTGAATCACAACATCAACATCTTTTGCAGAGACAGAGCTTGGTGTCATTTGCAAACTGTTGGCAATGCACTCCAAATCTCTGAATTATTTTCCTCAGGTCTTTCTCAGTTTATCTCTGCCACCACTTTCGTAAAGATATTGAACTGCAACAGAGACAAGACTGATGTTTGTCAGATACTGCACACCAGGCGGGGGTCCTTCTACACCACCTCCTCTTTCCTAAATCGTTTAGGCATTTCACATTTCTAGTGCAATGTTTTTTTCTGAGGTCCAAAATCGCAATTTGATCAGACTTTAATTTTGAAAGCACCACAAGAATGTCAAGTTAGTTTTACCCAGGTTGCTGGCCAGAATGAATGGAATGGGGAGTTTCCATCGGAAATGCTCATCTTTCACAGCACTACGTCTTTTCTGCTGAACATGGGAAAAGATTAAGATCAGTTTCTTTTCTATGTGGCACACCAATCTGTTTCATTTGCATTTTAAACCAAAAGTTTATGAGGGTTAGGGAACTTACAGGCAGCAAAATATCCCCTTCAAAAAGGCTGAGTCCAGCAGCTGGAAGGAAGGAATGAAACAGAGGGCTCAATCAGAATGGAAAAGATTCCTCAATAATTAAAACTGGTTTTCTCCTGTTGAAGAAAGGTGTAAAAACCTATTTTACAAAATTACTCTTATTTTTAAATTTTAGAAAAAATAAATAATAATTATAAATGATAAATATTATTTGTATTGGTAATTACGAGACAATCCATTAGTCACAGGAGTTGAAATGCACAGATTTAAAGAGATATGGAATTATAATCCCATATATAATGGACCTTAATCTATTCCATCCTGTTCTATTGAAGAATGAGCTTACTATCTCAATCATCCTTAGCACTAAATGCTTTTCGGGAGCATTTTTGGAACACGGTGAGATTCAGGAAGGCAGTCCTTTCATGTCAGACCTTCCACACTGTATGTGCCAAAGATCAGTTCAAAATCTTTTTCTTTTAAGATGAGGGTTTGCTGAAGAATATACAGGTTGTAATTTCTTCTGGCATGAGTTGTTTTAGTGTGAAAACAGCTATGTGTAAGTAATAAATTGACACATCGCAAATGCTGATGTATTGAAGTCTGGTTTACATTAAGATCTATTCCTTTCTTTCAGTTTCCTAATTCTTATATTTCAGATAGCTGATTGGAGATCTTGAAGTGGAAAGATTTCTAAGCATATTAATGAGCATAACTTTCTGCTGTGGAGCAAAGGATTTGTAATTTCCTTTGCCTCTGGAACTGAATCAAAAAGCATAGGAAATAGCAAACTGTGTCCTTTTGTAGGAAGCAAGATTTCCAACTTCAAATAAGCTGGCAAGACCAGTCTTGTATGTAACAATACACCTGCCCTTTGTAAAGAGGTTTTGTTTTTGCAGGAGTAAGTTAAGCAGTAGGGAAGGGAGATAGTTAATTTGTTTTGTTCCAAGTGCAAAACCCTCAAAAGAACTATTTTTTATCAAAGTGCTCTTCAAGAAAGTTTGGGGAAGGAGAGGAAGTAGAGGAAAAAAAGGACTTTATCCATTGTTATGTATTACTAATCAGTATTGCTTTTTGTAATTTCAGTCGGATTATAAACTAAAATAAAGAGGAGTTTCCAGTTTTGGATCTTGAATTTTGAGAGCACAAATTCACCTCAGAAAACTACCAGATTATGATCCACAAACCTGCTGTGATCTTGGCCATCAAAGGCCAAGAATGGCTTATCAAAGAAGGCACTGAGTAAATTGCCAGAATGTCAGAATATATTAATATATGCTTATATTTATATTTATATTTTCTACACTTTTTTCTTCCTTTCTTTGATTTGTATTTCTATTTCTGTTTCGTTTCAAACTTTTAACGATGTATATTTTAAAATCTCAATAAAAAAGTATAAGACCTTAAAAAAGAAGAGAAGCAATGAATCTGTTTACTGTGTCTGAGAATCTTGGAAAAATAAAGGTAGTCAACATGATGGTTTGAACTTACTGAAAATGAGGTGCAGTCTGCAAAAAGTATCATGAAATTGAAGACCTGGAAGGCTGTAGTAGAAATCATGGCCAAAATGGCTGGAAGAAATCAAGAGGTCTCTTATTGCATAATGAGTTTTTTTCAGCGTGCTCTTTACTGCAGTACTGATTAAACAAAGAGTGTTCCTTCCTCCCCACCCCCCAAAAAATTATGAACAATCAATTCCCACTCGGTGGTATTTTCATATTGGTGGCTGGAATCCACTGGCAAATGCAGCTAAGTAAATAATATGTGAGTTTTGTGCGTCTCTTGTTCTGTTTTGTAGTACCACCTCAAAATGTGCTGAACACAGATTAATTTCACAGTTTGACTACAAGGATGTTGCTGATAGTCATTAGTCAGTTCCTTTCCACAAAATGAAGCAAATGAAAATCTTTGTGCAGAAGGACAGCTTTATCTGGGGATACAAAAAAAGGTAATTCTGAATAAAGCCCTCTTTGTTAATAGCTAATGGTGTGTAAGTTAATAAGAAAACTTGTGTTGCGGGAGAAAAGAAGTCTTAGCTCTTAGACAAATGTACAATAAGGTGAGTTGATTGCACATGGAAAACAGTTGCTTCAAGGATATCCCAATGGTCCTGTGCACCTCTGTAATGGTATGTGGGAATGACCTTGGGAGGCAGGGGGAAGAACGACAGCTAGGGGAATGGTTGGATAAAAGGCAGCTTAGCCTGCAGCAAGAATGTGGGTGTGGCAAATGTCAGGATGGAGCATCCTGCCATCACAGTTATGGGGGTAGGGGTAGACTGGCATTCCTGCAGGGTCATTAGGAATGCTTTGTATGAGTTGTCTGGCATGCCTGCAGGGTCGTTGGGAATGTTGATTGGGGTTGCTTAGTCAAACGGTCTGACACCAAAGTCAGCCCGAATGGCGCTGGCAGCCTGTTAAGTGAAGGATACATGACTGGGAGTATGGAATGGTGAAAGTGTAGGGAGGGACTGCCACGGAGTGACTTCCCCAATGGGAGGGGCCAGTACAAGGCAAAAGATGTAAATATTGTTTGACGTGGATTGTCTCTCAGTCTAGTCTTTGCACTGGAAATGATCATTTGCTCTAATAAAGAACTCTTTACATCCTTTGGTGGCTTGTCGTAAAAGTTTCTGATTAATAGCTAAAGGATCAGGACCTTCACACAAATGTCTCAGAAGGGACCCTCCCCAGCTTCTTGAGCTGTAAAGGCTACCTGGGAAAAATGTACTTTCAGACTTGCAAGATTCTGTTAATGTGACCTTATAATAAAGGAGAATTAGTTAATCAGGAATTCTGAGCAGGAATTCAGGAATCAGGAAAGTAGAATTAATTAATCAGGAATTCTGAGCAGCTGTGGGTTTTAGGGCCAGCCATATGTGATGATTTTCCATCATCAATTATGAATGGGGTTACACTCCTCCAGGCAGAGTTGGTGCATAATCTGGGGGTCCTCCTGGGCTTGTGGCTCCTGCTCAAGCAGGAGCAGGTGGCAGCCATGACCAGGAGAGCCTTTGCACAAATATGTCTTGTGCACCAGTTGCGCCCATTCCTAGATTGGGAGGTACAGCTCGCAGTCACTCATGCTTTAATCACCTCCCAACTGGACTATTGCAATGCACTGTTCATGAGGTTTCCCTTGAAAAGCATTCAGAAGCTTCATTTGGTCCAGAATGAGATGCCATGTGCAGTATTTGGTGCACCACAGTACAGGCACATTGCTCCACAAACTGCACTGGCTCCCATAGGCTTCCAGATGCAATTCAAGGTGCTGGTTGTCACCTTTAAAGCCCTACCTGGCATGAGACCAGGTTACTTGTGGGACCGCCTCTCCCCAATGGTTTCTGCGTGTCACACCAAATCTGGAAGAATGGGCATGGTCCAGGTCCTCTTGGTGAGGCAATGTCACCTGGTGGGGCCTAGGAAGTGTCTGTCATGGCGCTTGCCTTATGGAACAGCCTTCCCCTAGAGATCGCTTCCGGGTGCTGAAGACGTCGGTGCGCTGAACCGAGCGCTCCTGGCTCGGCTCAGCTGTTTGCCTGCTTGCAGCGGTTTTTAAAGAAATAAAACTGCTGAAATCTCCCCTTTGAAGAAAAGGGGATCAGAAGATAAACCACAAGGGTCGCCGGAACCGTCGCTCTTTCCCAATTCCCGTTTTTCCACCACGGGAAAAAGGAAATTGAAGCGACGAAAGCGACTGGAAGGACCATCATTATTGCTCTGCAGGAAACAGCGAAATCTTTTCAGATAAGTAGCACCTAAATTCAGCACTTTTAGTCACTGTTTTATATTTGTGTTTATTTTAATTTTACATATTATCTGCTAAGATCCTTCTATGGACATGATCGATGCTGCTGGTGATTGTGTAATTTTCTTGCTAAAGAAGACTTGAGAAATGGTGGGAGCTTAAAGAATAATGACTTTACTTGGAAGTGAAATGGAGTGACATTAACTACTGACGAATGGCTTATTTACTGACGTGGGACTAATCTATTTTCCTCTCTGGATTTTGAATTCAAATGGGTTAACGATCTGCCTTTTATCTTTTTTTTTTGCTTTTCTGCTTTTCATCTTGAGATGGTATTTTTTTTTCCTTTTTTTTCTGTAATGCGTTTGGAAATTATTTGGATTATAATGGGTATTTTTGGAATATCTTTGTTTTGAACAGTTTTGGGAATTTCCTTATTATATGGGATTTTAGTGGACTTTCTTGTTGCTTTTTGTCTTGGAGAGTGAAGACATTTGGAGTTGGGGCTTTCTCCTTTCCCCCCCCCCCCTTCTCTCTTTTTTTTTCTTCTTCTCTCTCTCCTCTTTGGGACTTGTGATTATAAGCTTGCCTGAGAACTGGATTGTTATTACATTTTCAAGGATATTTTGACTACAGCTAAAGGACTTACCCGTTGTACTCTTATCTTTTATTTTTTTTCATGTGAGAATTGTTGATTTTACCAAAGTACATTTTGCCCTCTTTTTTATGCAACATCTATTAAGAAAAAGTAGTATTATTTTTATTTTTTTTATATTTTATTGTATCTGGATTTTTTTTCCTTTCTTCTCTTCCCCCTTTTTTCTTTTGAATCTTTAATAATTTTTTATCCCTCTTCTTCCCTTTTTCTTTATTGTTTATAGTGGTTCTCCTTTGTCTTTTGTTATTTTTCTTTTCTCTTTACAGGAATATTATATACAACCTGGTTACTGCGGCTGCAAGAGTGAAGAGGGATAGAGATAAGGAAATGGAGTCCATGGCTGCACCTTCAGAAGTATCAACATCAGATATGGAAAAAATATTGGATGCGATTACAGCATTGAATCAAAAAATAGATGATTCAACTACTGCCTTGGAGGAAAAGATGGATATTTTAACTGTTACCTTGGAAAAAAAGATGGATGACTTAATTGCTTCTTTTGATATAAAAATAGACCAAAAAATGGACAATATTCTAGATCAACAAGTAGAAGAGAAATTGGAAGTGATGAAGGAAGATTCAAAAAAAGAATTTAGAAATGAAATACAGATTGTAAAAGAAATTGCAAATATTTTTCCAGGGGATTTTAAAGAGACACAAGGCCAGGTTAAGAAATTGGAGATTAAATCAGATTCTATTACTATGGAATATAATTTAGATGCTATTGTATTAGCAGAAATGAGAGAAGAAGAATTTATTTTGAGTCTGAGAGGAGCCCTGGAAAAATTAGATGAGAATATGAGAAAATATATAGTTGATACTTTAGTTCAATATTTAGAGATAGAAGAAGAAGATATGGACTCTGAGATAGATAAAATTTTCAGAGTTGACTCACGTTACGTTAGAGATAAGAAATTGTCAAGATATTTTGTGAGAAAAGTTACAAAAGAGCAAAATCTGAAGAAATATTACAGTGAGAGATCAAAAACAGTAGGGTTGGGTATAACTTAAAAGAATTAAATCAGAATTTTTTCTTTTTTGTTTGGAATCTGGGTTGTATAAATAGAAAAATTCTTTTCTTTTTATTTCTATATGCATAGTATAATAGTATGGTTGGGTATAAATTAAAAGACTTAAACTAGAATTTTTTCTTTTTATCTGGAATTTGGGATGCACAAATAGAAAAAAAAAATTTCTCTTTACTTACATATGTATAGTTTTGGAAAAATTAAAGTGTACCAACAATACAGGAATGGATGTTGAAATTACTAGAAATGACAGAAAATGACAAATTGATTTGCCTACTAAAAGAAAATTTTAATTATTATTCTTTAATGAGTGGAAATTTTTGATGGACTATTTGCAAAAAGCAGGAGGAGTAAAGCTAAATATGGGGTTTTGATGATTAGGTAAAGGTAAAGGTACCCCCCGCACATTTGTGCAGTCGTGTCCGACTCTAGGGGCCGGTGCTCATCTCCGTTTGTTAGCCAAAGAGCCAGCGTTGTCTGAAGACGCTTCCACGGTCATGTGGCCGCATGACACACGCGGAACGCTGTTACCTACCCACCGAAGTGGTACCTATTCATCTACTTGCATTTGCATGCTTTCGAATTGCTAGGTTGGCAAGAGCTGGAGCTAGTGCGGGAGCTCACTCCGCACGCAGGGCTAGGGATTCGAACCTCCGAACTTGCAATCTTCCGATCGACAAGCCTGGCGTCTTACCCACTGAGCCACCACGCCCCATTTGATGATTAGATTATAGATAAATAGTATATAATAGACAAGGAAAAATATATGAATGTTATATGAATAGCCAGCATGTTAAAACAAACTATATACTTTATTCTTATGACCATAGACGGATCGGAGGTTATCTAATTTCTATGTATGTCTTTTTCTTTATTTTTTTTCTTTTTTCTTTTTCTTTACTGCACTGTTCTTTTTCTTTTCTTTTAATTTGTATTTCTTTTTCCGTTTCATCTTTAACTTTTAGCTTTGTATATTTAAAAACCTAATAAAACTTATGTAAAAAAAAAAAAAAGGAACAGCCTTCCCCCACAGATACAGATAACCCTGACCTTACTGGCCTTTTGGAAGGCCATGAAGACCCAGTTCTTCCTCTGGGCATTGGGGCCAGGCTGTTAGATTGGGAGCTCCAGCATGGATGTACAGTGTAAATGTTTTGTGTTTTTAATGAGAGGGCCTTGACCCAGGTTTTTGTTTGTTTGTTTGTATTATTATTGCTGATGTTTTATATGGTATGTTAACCACCCAAAGTTTTGTTGGATAAATGGGTGGCCTTACATATTTAATTAATAAACAAATCAATAATAATAAATAAAACTGCTGATATAAGTTTAATGCTCTTGACATCTAAAGCATACGATGTCCTGTTAAACATGATTTACTATGGTGAAGTGGTCAGAGGGCTCCGTGTACTTAGTGTAGAGGGGTTTTTTTAATAGTGAGAGTAGGGTAGGCTCATAGGGTGAAGAACTGCTGAAACAGCATGTCAAACTTAGAACTCGGTATATGTACATAATGATACCCTTGAAGAGAGCAGGATGGTGAAGACATCCCAGGTCTGTTCAGGTGGCCTCTTCCCTCACCCCTGCCACTGACTGCCCTCTGGGAAGAGTGTGTGTAGAGACAGAGTCACGGCTGGGAAAAACCATACTCAAAGCCTGGAGTCTTTCCTCCATTTCCTACAGGACCATCCCCCCCCCCCCCGCTGCCCTATTTAAAAGATTCTAACTGTTGGCGCTGCTCCTCCCCACCCCAACTGCCAAAAATAGTTTCATGTTTCATAATAATTGATGTTATTTGTAAGCTACCATGGTATGATTAGTATCCTGAAAGATGGGATATCAGGAATGGTGATCAATGATAAATAATTATCTCTTTCTAATAAAAAAATCAGGATCTCTTTCTCCCAACAGTTCCTGTGAAAAACTCCTGATCAGAAAGAATTGAATGTACATAAATATGGCACTTTCATTAAAAAACAAACAAACTCATTTTCAATGTTTGCTCAGCTGTAAAGTGACTAAAATAAGTGTAATCTCAATTTCAGCAGAATTACTTTCTCAGCATTTCTAAAATGAATCAACCAAGTGGCAAGGTTTCAACAAGGGACTTAAAAGGGGGGATCCAACTGTTTGAATAAATCAGGGATATTGGCGCATTTGCTGCTGAGATAATTGGATACGTTATTTCTTGTAGCTGTGTTTCACCTTCCTTCTCAGCAACTCAGAACAACATAATAAGGTTTCCCTTTTACTCTTCAAGCACCCTAGTGGGGCAGAGGATCCTTTCTGAACCATCATGAATTCAAGGGGCGCACTCATTATAGGAGCTCCCTGAAATTCTGAATGACACTGTCTGAAAGAACTATAGCTAGTTCCAGGCTAAGCATGCTATGAACTAAATTGCATGTAACACTTGGCCTAACTTCAGAAGCCCTCTTTAAGTAAGCAAACAATTCAGCAGCTTGTCCCAGTCTAGTACAAGGGGAGGGAAGCAAGAGAGAGGGAAAGGAAGAACTGTAAGAGGGCAAAGGTGAGAGGAGGAGGATTCCTGAAAGAGAAGCACATGGGCTCTACCACTGTAGCTGTTGCCCTGTCTAATGCTGGCTCAAGCACTATCCATCGCTGGCATATGGCCCCTACAGTTACTCTCCAAAGGACGTTGCCCACCCCTGGCTTGCTGCAAGAGCGTGAAATTGGGCATGAAAATAGTCCCAGGAGACCTGAAGGAGCTATTGTCAATGGGAGCCATTGAGAAACTGGCTCTGGTACAAGGATAACTAGGGCTGTACAGGGCTTTGGATTCAGTTCCAAAAAGTGGTCTTGGAGTATCTGAGGGTGCAAATATAGCACCTGTCTGCAGTCCTTTAGGTGGTGGGGTTTACTGGACAGCAGCACCAGGTGGAAAACACTACTTTTGGTACGTAGCAGGAAAACACAGGCAGATGTGGCATTTGTGGTGTGAGAATGAATTTCTGATAACAATGTCCCTTCTCGCCCTATATATTACACCAGATCAGTTAAGCCTATTACTCAGTACTGCAGACTGCTGACTAGACGCAGCATCCTCATGAAGAAGATATGCCTTTTTTCACATACACACGGAGTAAAATACCCCAGCTCCTCTCTCAGCGGGAGATAGAAAAAGCGCAGAGTCCTTGTTGTTCTCTGAGCTTGGTTGTTTTCTTGCAGACGTTTCATTACCCGGCTAGGTAACATCTTCCATCATAATGGTACTAATAGAAAAAGTTTGGTCCTTTCAAAACTAGAGACTTAACTCAAGAGAAGCTATGAAGCAAGCCAGAGGGAAGCATGGGACATACCTATGTTCCTTATACCCTCTGAATAACATTTGGAATTTCCAAGAAGCTGGGACAGTGAATTGAACCAGAGTAACTTTTGTTCAGAAAATGCTATTTCTCTAGAAATAGGTAGAACAATTAGCCAGGAATTGCTAATTGTTTCATTTTTCTATTCTGTGTTGTGGTAAATCAAGTCTCATTGTCTCATGTTCCTATTTTTCTGTACAAGCTAGTGAATTAGGTATATATTCAGCTGTACCCATACCTAAGGCTGGGCATGAAGATACTATTTTTATTTTTGTGATCTGTAATAATTTGAATTCTGCTGCACTCTCTTTAAAGACTTTTTAAAAAATGTGCAGCAGATCAGTGCCATCTTGTGGTCTAACCAAAGCACCGTATTTTATTTTGGGATTTCCTTTTGGTGTAGTGGTTAAAGCATCAGGCTAGAAACCTGGAGGCTGTAAGTTCTAGTCCTGCCTTAGGCACAAAGCCAGCTGGGTGACCTTGGGCCAGTCACTCTCTCTCAGCCCTAGGAAGGAGGCAATGGTAAACCACTCCTGAAAAACCTGCCAAGAAAACTGCAAGGACTTGTCCAGGCAGTCTCCGAGAATCGGACACGATTGAACGGATTAAATTGCAAACAGTTGCATACAGTACTTTGATCTGAACAGCTCTGTAATTTATCTCCTTCAACACTGAAGGTTTTTGATTACTTAAAATTAGAACTGTCTTAATTTTTTATCTCTTTTTAATTTTATTCAATTGTCAGAACAATTTCACAAGAGATAAACAAAATCAGTCTTCCAAAAGGGGAAAGAAGGGTTGACTCCTCTAGCTACATGCTAGATATTTCAGCTGTTTGTTATTTGTAGGTTTATATGGCTTAAAAAGTCACCATTCTATTATTCACAAATACAACATGTGGACTATGCCACATTTATAAACAAAGTCTAAAATTTAAATATAGTTGAAGGATTGTAGGCTGTGATGCAACCTTGACTCCTTTTGACAAAAGACATTCAGAGCAATCCATGAAACAGTGCATTTTATTGTTACTATATTTTCAAGTTTGGTTTTCAAGGGTACAGGGCCAGTAAACGTGAATCCACA
Organism: Charina bottae; assembly: GCA_023362775.1. Taxonomy (NCBI): domain Eukaryota; kingdom Metazoa; phylum Chordata; class Lepidosauria; order Squamata; family Charinaidae; genus Charina; species Charina bottae. Next base: position 1,042,400 of record JALMGJ010000052.1, on the reverse strand, counting down.
AGCCAAACTCTGTCAGATATTGCTCACGATAGCTGAAGGAACCAGAGGAGATGTACACTTGTTTGTCAAGAATTCCGAGGATTTATGAAGTTAGATAACTTATAAAACACTACCTGGATCGTGAACAACTGCAGATATGAGGAGAAAGAAAAGAAAAGAAAAAGATAAACAAAGCTTTTCATTATAATTGTCAGCAAGAAGCAGAATAATATATTACATGATCTTTGGACTTGAGAAATAAAGCTGATAGTTAAGTTTTCCTACCCAGTAAGAGGAACTTTGATATAAAAACACTGCAGTAGTTCATTCATACAGCTGATCTGGATGCAGATATACCTCAGGGGACTTACATGGTTACCTTAATCTATATTTTATTTTATCTTACAATGAAGTCCAAATAGTTCTCAGATTTGCTCTGCATGCATCCAAATAAAACAACTTAGTTTAAATGTGTATGTTCATCACATGGCCAGTATAGCATATATAGTTCATATATGCATCTCACTTGATCACAACAACTATGATGGATCATTCACTCTGCCTATTGTTTCTTGTTGATTTAATATTCAGGCTGCAAGCTATCTTGACTAAGTTTCTTGACCCCTCACCCTAGCATTTCCTTTGATCTTTGACTTTGCACTGAGGATCCCACACATTGTGTTGAGCACTGTTTGAGCTTGCCTTCACCAAGAACCACTGCTCTTTGTCTCTTGTGGAATTCCCTTCCCCACTCACATTAGTTACATCAAAAAGTAGGCAATTCACCCTCCCCATATTCTGCCTCTTGCTCCAATTTGCCGATGATTCCCTCATTCTCATCTGATACCTACCAGATTTATACAACAGTCTGATCACACCAAGCCTAAAAATTCTCAGTGCTCTTACCTACTCTTTATGCTTAAAAAACCTGCCAAACCACCTCCATATACTCAGTGTGCATGATTTTGCTGGCAATTTTTTTTTCTTATCACTCTGATCCCACATCCCATTCTTTGATTTGTATCTGGCCTTCCTGTCTGCTTCCGGGTCCAAGGCAGGCATTCCATACTTTTGGTCTCCTATTCTCTCGACTGTTCTATCCTGATACCTGCCTGGCGCTGGTGTTTGCTGTTACAGCTCTGCTACCACCCGCCGTCCAAACGTCTGCTGCTCCTACCTGGCAACCCTGGTACTTATTGGCCTTAGCTATCTTCCCTAACTGGGCTAAGACCTTCAATATGAATCACTTATCTTGGAATCTTCCAGCTTTAAAGAAGCAAACCACACATATTAAAAAAGATATATTCAGCATTTTCAAAGACATCTCAACAAAAACTACTTCTAAGATGGAGATGGGAGAAGTAGGCAAATTAACAAGAATTAAAACTCAGATGAAACGACTCTGCTTTGAATATTTAAATCTTCCTGTGTAGAGCTCTGTTTTTCAGAGAGTTCAATAAAATAACAGTAAGAACATGACACCTACCTTCAAAATTTGCAAAAATGATGAGATTGTCATTTTTAACAAAATTCTTCCGATACAATTCACTATATGGCAAGATGTAATGCCATCCCCATGCTGGACCTACATGGGTGCCATAGAAAGGATCAAAAACTCCAGTAATGATTGGCTTATCCCAGAAAAGTTTGCCATCTGTCAAGCAAAATAAACAAAGCCCCATAAGTAAATTGAAGTGGATCAATATTTTAAATATACAACTTCCAGCATTTTAAGGAGGCTATATAAGATTCAAATAATCAGACACAACATTTCCAACCAATATGCTTTTATAGAAAAAGTTCCTATTCAGTATTTAAGATAATTTTGCTTCAGTGGGAGGGAAAGTATTGTTCTCCCTACATTGTTTTATAAAGTCTGTCTTTATAAAATGAGAAAGTTTATTCTCATTCTTCAGGATACTTCCTGAAAAAATTGTATAGTATACCACAGCTTTCATAATAACTAGCTTCACTTGTTGCAGTGTATGGCTACTACTGAAAAATGGAAACTTGGCTCAGACATAGTATCTAGTTTATGACTATATCTGCATTATATCTTGCCAGTAACTACAGATGTGGCTAGATGGTTTATTTTCAGAGCCGTAGTTTAAAATGAAAATAATTTCATACCTGACTTTTTTTTTTTCATTTTATTATTGCCTGGATTTGTCATAGGTTCCAGGGAATCTTTCAAATTTACCACCAACCAAGAATTTGTGGCATTTTCAGGTTGGATTTCACTCAATAAATTAGAAACGGAGTAAGGAGTATGGAATAAAATAGTTGAGTTCAATTCTGCACAGAGTTAGACATGCTTTTTCATGCTAACCTAAAGTTCCAAAATTTAAGTTCTATCCTGTTTATGCTACAATATCTTCAATAATTCTATGATTCTCAATATATTTTAATCCATATAACCATAGTGATTATTTCAAACTCTGGCCCAGCGTGCATCCATTTACATGAACTGTCATTTTGGTTCAAAAACAGTACAAAGTATTGGAAGGAGGTTTGGGTGCATTGTTTTAGATATATTCTAATTCTAATCATAATCTTGAAGATTCAGTAAGGTTGCCTGATTCATTGATTAAGAGCCACCTTGGTAATTTTCCGGATTTAATCTCCACTTTTTATTTAACAAAATTACTTTAGACAATCTCACTTATCAATAGCATCTCTGCATCACACTTGAAAAAGCATCAGCTAAGCAGCCTTGCAATTATGCTGTTAGAAAATAGAGAAAGCAGTAAATTCTGTATTAAACCACACCCTTAGACTTACTGTAACGCTGGTTAGGGTCTGTAACAAAACTTCGGCTTGCTGACATCCTTTGGGTGATGTCAGAATCTTGATCCACTATGGTGAATATCACTTGCCTGTTCCCAGCTGGCCATTCTAACGCTCCATCATTCTGGCCACTACATAAAGAAAACATGATTCCCAGGTAATCTCCATTTGAGTTGGGTGGACCACGGGGATAGAGACTGAGCACAAAGCAATAGCCTTCAGAGTTATAGAAGATGGGGCTTAGAAGATAATCTCCTTTTGAGGAACTCTTTAAAAAGGAAGTGAAGTTTCTTATCTGCCAGACGCTGGTGGGACACTGCGTTTCAGTCAGAGTGACATCATCAATGTAAATTCCTCCATTAGAATTGTGTGGGTCTCCTTTAAGGCCATGAAAAGCATAGCGGAATTTGGTCCGGCTGGTGAAAGGAATGTTCGCTAAGTTCCACTGCTTCTCTCCATCAGCTGAAAAGGGAGAGGGGAAGATCTAATATTTGGTTCATTTAATTATTTAATGCATTTTATACTGCTTCCCCTGTAAGGAGCTCAAAGTGATATATAGCAAAAGTAAAGTGATGAAGATAGGAGAATAAAATTACAATAACTTAAAATAGTTAATAAAACAACTGTGCATTTAAAATGGGTGGAAAGCCCTCCACCATAGAACTGAATTCCATTGATACCCTGAATAATATTTGGGGCCCTTTACTTGACCTTAGAGAAGCAACAGTTTTGTCAAGGTATGTTCCAAATTTTGCTTAATCCCAAATACAAAAGTTGAATATCTTTGTGAGAGGAGACCGGATTGTGTTCTTTCTTTATTCTTTAATTGGCTTTAGATTTCATCCTTCAGATCTCAGCTGGTCACACATATGAAAGGCAGTGCAATGAAATGCCATCTAACACACTATATAAAGATATTAAAAAAACAGCCAAAATGGAAACAATAGTTTACATTTATACTGTAGAACCGTCATCAGACTTTTACCCTGTTATGTATTCTAACAGAGTAGTGTTTGGCTGGGGAATTCTGGGGCTTGAAGTCCACACATCTTAAAGTTGCCAAGGTTGAGAAACACTGTAATAGAGTGATGAGAAACTGTTTGGCATGGAAGTTTAGAGACACTTTGCGTGCTTGTGCGTGCGCGCACCCACACAGTCTCTCCCTCCCACTTGCCACAGATCCCAACAGAATCCCTGAAAGAGGGGAGATGTGTGGCTTCTTCTTTCAACCCACTGTCCTGTCTTCTGAGCTATGTCACTGGGAGGGGAGGGGAGGTTTCCCCCTTTTCTCAAAATGCAGAAGCTCACAGACAATACCAAATAGGACTGCAGTGTGGCATGAAAGGAGAAACCATGACAATTCTTATTCCTTGTCAGCAAATGGCAGCAGAGGATTAAGCAATGGTATTTAGGTCCTTCCTTGGAAAGAAAGGGGAAGCCACAGCTTGGAACAACTTCTTTGTCATCCCTATCCTGGGCAATTTTTTGAGCCATATGTTGTTTAACCCTGTTCTAATGAGATTACAGAAAGAAAAATGGCCAGGTCATCCATCTTACCAACTTAATTTATATTCAGTCAAAATGTGGTTCCGTATTGGATCTATATCCTATGAGACTAAATACCACCACCAATCTTCATGCAACTGCCTTTTCAAAGTTTTTCTAGGTTTATCACACACACCAGTTAGATATTGGATATGAGAAGGCAAGGATAACTGATGCTCTTTTTAGAAAGCAAAGCATAATATAAATTTGTAAAGCATATAGAAATTTGATTAATAGATAAATAACAAATAAAATAACCCTGAATGTCTAATTGTAAGTAAATCTTTAAAGATTACTTGAGAGCTTACCATGGATGTTTTCCATTTTTACTGTCTTCCTAATATTTCCAGTACCATCATCAGTTTTAATCGATATAATCAGCTCATCTTTTGGACTTCCATCAAATTTGTAAAAAAACTGTAGACACTTCTCATTTCTTCTTGGGTAAAGAATACGGGATTCCAAAATGGCTGTTTCACCTGAAAGGCCTCTTGTGGTATCGAAGCTCATAACATACCTTTTCTCTGTAAAGTAGATGAAGATGATTTAATGTCCCGAGGTCATGATGCATTTGGGACAATTGTGCAGAAGTTCACTGGGTTAAACTGGGGCACTTGCAAGATTCTGTTACTGAAACCTTATAATATAAGTAGGATCAGCATTCATAACTTTGGTTTCCTAGTCTGGCCTACCTTGAAGGGCTGGCATCAGTTTTGCAAGTCTGAATACGCTTCCCCCCTCCCTCCCTTTATCTTTGTGAGAACTAGGAAGGGTCAAATCTGAGACACTTTCTCAAATTACATTTCTGTCCCAGACTCAGATTTCTTATATCTGACCATTGTCCTGATTGCAGTTCTTCCTCCTATTCCTCAGGGTTATTCCTTCTGCCCATTACATGCAATTTCTTTTTTAACGTCCATATATTTTCAAGAGGCACAAAATAAGAAAGAAATTGTTGGGGGGGGGGATATTTTTTGTAGTTACAAGGCAGTTAATTTCCATAGGTCTCATGTATCATGTACATAAGACATGTACAATCCCTATATGGGATGCAATCTTTCTCAGTGTTACTGCGCCAATAAATGCGACAGATTCAGCCTTCACATAACTGCATAGGACTGAAGCCACAGATAGTTCTGCTGATAGGCTATCAGTATTCATGAGTGACAGACCCACCTATCACTGTCTTTCTAACCTCCCTCCCTTTCTTCAATCTTCTTTCATTGAATTAAAACATATCTTCCTTAGTAATGATTCCACTGCGATCCTATTATTTACTGCAAGCTAAAGAAAAGTAAGTGAATGAGTCAAAAACTCATGTGACTACCAAATTTATTCCTTCTACAGCAGAGCCCTACAAGCAGCAGATGTGGAAGGACACCAAATGGTGAGAACTCTATATCCTAATGGGACCTGCTCTGTGCCTTTTAAGCCACCCATTTTATAGGAAGATGCGGCCCTGTGGTCAGTACTGAAATAATGTCAAATCTTATTACCTTTTACATATTTCTGTTTTTTTTTTAATTTATATCCCACCCACTCCTCTTCCACAAACCAATAAGGTTCAAAGAGTCTAGCCGTGTGGCTAGCAAACTAGAAAAATCAAAATCAAAATGCAATCAAAATCATCAAAAGCTCCCAGGGGGCTTTCACTCAACTGGGCAGGAAGTCAGGTTATACTCCAAAGGTCTGCCTGACTAAAAACCATTTTTGTGTGGGATGGAGTGGCTGGGGCAGCATAGGAGTCGCATCTAGTCCTTTGAGAGATTTGAGCAGCAGTCCTCAGAAAGTTACAAAGGCTGGTCAGAGTTCAGAGGTCATGGGAAGAGCATTGTGAATGGACAGAAAGCAAATATATAAGACTAGAATTGCTGACCTGAACATGACAATACAAAACAAGATAAAGTGTATGTGATTTTGTCGCCCCGACTTAAATTAAACCAATAGCTTTCAAATGTCTAAAAAGGGTACTAGACAGTGATGCTCCAGCAAAATCCTAGGGGATCAACTTTTGTTCCCTGGTTTATATCTGTCATCCCAAGCAGATGATCGTTGCTGATAGCTTTGTCACATACTAACACTTTTAAAGAAACCTTGGATACAATTAACATTATGAATTATCTTTTGTTTTCATATGCTTAATCCTTCCTATTGGCTTTCATTACTTCCAGTTGTACAGCAATTTCCTCATCCACGACTGCATTTAAAGCACACATTTCTGTCCCAGACTCAGATTTCTTATATCTGACCGTTGTCTTGGTTGCCGCTCTTCCTCCTACAGTAGTCCTCAAGGTTATTCCTTCTGCCCATTACATGCAATTTCTTTTTTAATGAAATTGAACAGTATGTTACCTAAGCAGTTGTTGTTATTATCCCGACTTGTAGTCAAGGTATGTTGCCAGTCCTTGTCATCTCTTCCATTCTGCACCATACCACAGATATTGATGGACTCAAATGAACATTGGTCAAGGAGAGTAAGACTGGAAGCTGTAGGAAATACACCCATGTTTCAGATAAAAGCAATCTAAGTGCAAATAAGGTGGGCCTCTGTGCTGCATAGCAAACTTCTTCCCAAATTAGTGCTGAGCACCTTGCAGACGACTAAAATATCCTTGCCAAGACTACTTCGTCAAGACAGCTCAGGACAGTTTGGGAACCATTTTCAGCTCCACACAAGTGAGTATCAGTCATGCGCTATAATTGTTCTGAACAAATAGTTGGTCCAATGTTACACAATCTTTTATAGACCAAAGGATGCACTGATGTAGCTGGGAGGCCATAAAGGATCAGAGGGTGCTGGGGGCAATAAGTGGGGACTAGGAGCTGCATGTGGGTCTCAGGTTTGGATTGACCACTCCTGCTTTAGGGTCACATGCAGTCTTAGGCCACAGTTGGATACTCATTGATTATGTAATTTAGGTGATTGTTCAATAAAACAATGTAGTTATTACTTCGTGCACTTGCAGGGCTTAAGAAGTTGTAGTGGGTGCATCTGCATTCCTCGGAACTCCAAAATACCTTTGTGCTTTCAATTCTGTAGTATTGCATAGACTTATTTCTAATTTAATATAAGCTGATAGAGATTGCTAACTGTTCCTCGTTGTTAAGGAATATTAAGATGGACGTTTTCACAATTTCTATAGCACAAAAAAAGTAAAGTTGAGTAAAATAGAATAAACTTACCACAATGGTACATGCGGTTAAGCCTTTCTAGATCTATCTTGCTCATATCCTGGCTCTGCCCAATGACATTGTTGAATTCTGGAATTTTTGTTGTAATTGAAGGGACAGAACTGTTCTTATTGAATGAATAAGGTCCATAATGCAAGACAGATTCATAATCATATGGAGTGTTTAAATCAGTAATGAAACTGTCGTCATATCTGTCAAAGTTATATGCCTGACCTAGGAAACAAAATACCCAGGCTGTTAGGAAAGTTTAACAATTAATATTTTAATATTTTATTGATGGATTTGCAATTAGAGGCGGCAATAATTTATAACAGATCTAACTCGTACAGCTTGGTCCCTAATCCATTATTTAAGGGTTTCATTACATCCCTTATATATTATTTAATAGTTATCAGAATCCACTGGAAATTGTCTTGCAATTTTGAGTGAATTAATTTGTTGTTGTTGTTGCACTCTAAGTTCCAAAGTGTGGACAGAGATCAGTAATGGGTTGGCTTTTTGTTTAATAAATGAAAGCCAGAGCAGTTAAAGATGTTGAGTTGAACAATCGGACAATTGATCCAAAGGGTGGTGGTCCAATATCTTGTGCATGGTTTTATATGCCCCCTTAGAAAATAAGGTTTGAACCTACGGTAGGTTTGCTCTTGAATAATTAAGTGGCAACTAAGATCAGGTACACAACATAGATTTGTAGATCAGTCTATACTTAATGCACATCCTTGTTGCATCTGTATTGAACTGCTGTTTGGTACTTTAATTCAGTCTGCCTTCGTGCATTTTGTACATCTTTAGCCTTGTGGCCCTGTGGCTTTCTTGATCTCTCCATTAATTGGAACAGAGATTGATCTATTTTTCAGATTTAGGAATTTACTTTTAGATAAGAAAAACACAGAATTGTTCTTCCTCCCTTGAAGCCAATGGGAGGCCCAAAATGCACATGTCAGCCTGTCTTTTCCTTGCTTGAGACGTGTGGAACTACTGCATTAAGATATGATAAATGTCCTTTTTAACGATTATAAAATCTAAATCCAAATTGAAGGGGATGATTTTAGTTCAAATCTACATGAAATAATAAGGTTCCAAAATGGGCACAAAAGAATCGAAAGACCCCAAATCTTCCTAGTAACTTTTCTATCCCTTCTACTTACCTTCAATGATTTCATTCCACCAAATCTTAACATAGTCATCTCGATCAGTGCGTGACTGTTCATGATAAAATCCAAGGGCATGCAAGATTTCATGCTCCACAGTGTCTTTATATTCACAACGTGATCCAATAGAAACAACCTGACCAGTCTGAAGATCTCCCACATAAGACCAGCATCTGTTATACAATGATACATTCATTCATTCAAAACAGCTGATTTAACACAACAACTAATATAAACACATAGCTATTTGGCTAGAAGAGCCAAATGATAGCAGAGTGAGAAAGCTCCCATCCACCACATAGGATACCATCTTACCTACATATGTTATTCATTCAAAAAAGATACTGATGCTGCTTTATACCAACCAAATACAAACCCTGGATGAAGCCAATTTCACAGTTCTTAACAGACAGAAGAACATAGGTCTATTTAGGCCTTACTAAACAAGACTTACCTTGAACATTCATGAGTTCTGCACAAATGTCTGTATATGCAAGGAATTCCTTGCTAGAGACATTAGCCTCACATACATGGCAACCAAGGAAGGATGATGCCATGAGAACAGAAGTGGTCAACAGGACTCTCTAACCTGGTCCCATTCTTATTCAGGTATTAAGATAAACAGTTTTACTAACATATATATCATGCTTATTAATAATCCACATGATCCAAGGGGTGGGGGGTGGGAAAGGAGTATTATTTATAGCATGTCCTGAAATAATGACCTTGTAGAAGAGCTCAGCTATGTTTTAAAAAAAACACAATGTAGCTCACGTGAGATGGAGTTATCATATTTACTTGGGTGGGGTCCTGCATAGTCTCCCATCCCTTCAGGACTGCTACTTATAATACTAGTAGTAGCTGCAGTAGTAGTCAGGTTGCTACTTGTCCCAACTTCTAGCCTGTGCTAAGGATGCTCCCTAGCAGAGAACTTGGAGAGTAACTAGCTTATACATTGCAAGAGGCTTCTTTTTTTTCCTTAAGAGAAGTGTTTTCTTTAGATTTAAATATATATATATTGGTAAGCCAGGGGTGGGCAACTTGAAAACCTCAGGAAGATATGGCTGCTGGATCCCTCTGTTGCAGCCCTGGACAGCCCCCCAGATCAGAACTGCTGAAATCAAAACATCTGAGCTAGATTCTACAGCAGCCTGACCTGAGTTACACTATGTATGAGGCATAATATTTAGAAGGATGAATTATTTATGGCAAGCAATATCCAGACTGCATTGCCACTGAAAAGCAAGGAGCTTCCCAAAGGACTGCATTTTTACTGAATAATCATTTAGAAAAGAAACCATACAGAGGAAAAACCACAGACAAGTACCGAAAATGTATCTGTATCCTTTCAGAAAGGATAGCGAGGGTGGATGAGAGAAATTACTGTATTCAAATGCTCACTGAGGTGATATGGTAATCCATTATTTCAGACTATAAACAAGATGATCTTTTGTGCGTCTCATTACGGGAGGAAACCTTCTTATAGAAAGCTAGCATGTCAAGAAGACTAGAAACCTCCTCCAACATATTTAGGATTAACGTACATGTTTTCCTAATAAAGCAGTGTGCAGCCCAAAATTGAGATTCTGTGTTCAGTAAACTAACCATGTGTCTAGTGATATGAACTGGGACTACAATATGCAGCTTGGTGAAGATGGAGGGGAAGTCTACCATTCCTTCTGGCAACAAGCTGGGAGTAAGTTTCCTTAAATGCACCGACTTCTGAATAGTCTGTACTGCAGACTGAATGACATATCAAGGGAAACATCCCAGGTTGTGCAAATAATAGGTGGAATATATCCAGAAGAGAAGAAGGGCATGCAAGGGCTTCCCATTCTTGCTAGTCATAAGCCATTTCAGCGGAATCAAGGAAACACAACCTGACCCAACCTTGAAATATGGTAGTCAAAGTATATCAAGAGGAAAAGGCCTAGTTTGTGCTTTGTATTAGTTTCAATAAAGGATGAGGGAAGGAATACATTATACTTTTGTGCACTTAAACTATGAACAATAATTTAATTAAATTGTACAGCTTTCTGTCATGGCATCGGCCTGTCTATTTGAATAAATTTACCCATCCAGCTTTTCAAATTGGAGATAGGTCTTCTCTCCTTCATAGGGTTTGAAGTCAATGCAAGATTTAAGTCGAAACATCTCAAATGCTTGCAGTATAACGCCCTTCGTATTCAGGTCTGAAAGAAAGAAGGCATATTTTATACTCCTATCCAGAATGTAGATAAATGAGATCTTTGTTATTTAGAAATATAGAGAGATTCACAACTGACTTTTAAATAACACTTGTATAAAATACACTTTAGCATCTTATATGTTCACTTGTTCTAGTAAATAACTCAATAGGTATTCAGAAAATACATTCTTGAAAATATGTTTTAAAATGTAGAACTACATTAATTGTTTTGGAACATGCTACAAACCAGATTCAGAGTAATATTTATGTATAGGTTTGGGGATTGCAGGAATTTTTTATGAAATTGGGCTGCTGTTAAAAATCTGGTAGTTACATTGTTACTGAGGTGAGTAACGATTGCTCCCTATAGCGTGCAGAATTTCAAATGGCAGTTTGTGTCCACTTTATATGGCTTTGCAGATACCATGGCCTCCTACAAAAGCATAATATACTGAGACAGCAATACGAGAATCAGTAAATTGGATAACCACCACAGGATGTCAATCCAAATGGAATGCCATCAAAAGAATTATCCCAGTAATCATTCGTTTTTTCTACCCATAGCAGCATCAACCAATGATTTGGAGCAGGGATAAAGAAAATTACATTGCAAAGCTGCTTTCTTGAGTAACTACTGTTGGAGCAGTATATTACTTAGTCCTTGAATAACGGTATTTGGTTCTCAACAGTAGGAGCCCCTTGACATTTGGGTTCTTCTTCCAGCAGTAATCAAGATTAAATGTTCTATCTATAGTCCACTGTTGCTTTAAAAAGGTAAAGGTTTCCCCCGCACATTTGTGCAGTCGTGTCTGACTCTAGGGGCACCGTGGTGCTCATCTCCGTTAGCCGAAGAGCCAGCGTTGTCCAAAGACGCTTCCACGGTCATGTGGCCGCATGACACGAGCGGAATGCTGTTACCTACCCAGCGAAGTGGTACCTATTTATCTACTTGCATTTGCATGCTTTTGAATTGCTAGGTTGGCAAGAGTTGGGGCTAGTGCAGGAGCTCACTCCGTCACGTGGGGCTAGGGATTCGAACCTACGACCTTGTGATCTTCCGATCGACAAGCTTGGTGTCTTACCCACTGAGCCACCACGCCCCACCACACCACTGTTGCTTAGCCAATCATTAAAATACTGTAATCATGTAATCCTCCTTTTTATATATGTACGTAAGTGGTATGTTAGAATTTGAGATGAAACAGGATGACGACGACTAATGACTTAGCACTAACATTAACATTCAGACATCCTGGCTGCTTTGGGCTATCACTCTATTTCTATAAATTCAGGTGTGATTTAGCACTCCATCATAACTGACAGCTAAAAAAAATAATGAGACCTATGGAAATCTCCTTAAATCAGAAGTATATATTCAAGTAATATTTTTAAAATGACTTTTTAAATAATTGTGTTTCATTATGAGAACCTTCCTTCTCACTCTTTGCCCTTCCCCCCCAATCAACTGAAGAGCTAGACTACAAGCATCCTGGAAGAAAGCAAACCATTTCCCTATTGCTGCCAAGAAGGTTACAAGGAGATAGCCAAGGGGTCAGATTCAAGGAGAGGGAGGTTTTGCCTTTATCTACTGAAAAGCCTGAAATCTGGGAAGAGCTGGCTGGAAATTTTGAGACCTGCAGCCCAAGAGGAAGTGGGCATCCAATTAGGGAAGGGAACTCTCAAGGAACATTTTTAGGAAGTCACAGGGGGAAGAGGGCAGAAGACCCACTAAGTTTGCCCTCTATTGGAATTTAGTCCATAATCCATTGTATCCATCAAACTAATGATCAATCTAGAGTTCTAGAGCAGAAAATATCTTGTTACCTATACTGGCGCCCATTTTGTACGGAACTGGAAGTTTCCATCTATAGGAGTTGTTCCTCAGTGCATTTTTTTCATGCTGTTAAGAAAATTAAGACTATGTTTTTTTTAAAGTTCATTCCCTAACCGCTCTACAAAGAATTAGATGAACCATACATACCGGCAAGAAAATGTCACCTTCAAAGAATTTCTTTCCTGTTGCTAAAAGGAGAATGTACAATAGTTAAGAGTAAAGCATTAACTTAAGGGATTTTAGAGGTTTTTGTTCTCTAAATCTTAGACACGTCGACAAAAAATGTCATTTGATAGAATTTTTTTTCCTGTTTAGTATTTAACACATCCAAGTCTAGGCTTGGAGATCAGTCTGGACTTTTGCTGCAATCCTATACACATTTAGCTGGGACATATTCTATTGGACACAACAGGAATGACTTTTGAATAGACATACATTGGACAGCATTAGACATACACCTATGTAGGTCCTTTATTGTAAATAGTCCTTCAGAGTATTCTATAAGACAGTGGGTATGAAGGGAAATAATTGTGATAAGGAAAGAAGAAATAAAGGATGCGACTCCAAGTTCTTTGTTTCTCCAAAATTGTCCTCAGAGAACAAATCATCTATGTGACATCTCTTCATGGACTTGAAGAATGCAATCATAGCTCCTTCAGACTTTTCTTCTCAAGACTAAACATATCCAGTTTCCTCATTCTCTTATGCTACTTCTAATTTTTTTTTTGGCAATGACAGAACTTATGATTCAGTACTGTAGTACTCAGAACTTCACATCAAGCAAGATAGTTCTTCCAGACCTCATCACCAAGAATGGCTGAAGCCAACATGCTATCTTGATTGGTTCTTTGTTTTGATATTCTACATCCCTACTCTTTTCTACTGATTTCAGTGGATCCCAAGTATGCATTTGTCTTCTCAATGCATAAAGAATGACTTGTGTAAAACAGGATCGTAAGAGAAAATAAGATATTTTCTTGGATTATATACATAAATATACATTATTTCCCTCCAGTGAATTTGCTTACCTGCATTGATTTCAGGGATGCCTTGCCTAGGTTTTCCTTCATCTAAGGAGTATACTTCTAAATGAATAAATATGTATATTATTATCATAAGTACTTCTTTACAGATAATTACTTCAGACTGTATGCTTCCCACCTTAGAAAAAGTTACATAGTTCATTTCCAGTTTGTTAATTGATTTACCTTCATGTTTTGCTGTCCTCCTGATCTGCAATGGAAATTGGACATTTTTAGAAACTCAAGCAAGGAAAATAAAATAGTGTTACATCAAGTCAGGAAGCATCTAGGAAATTACCATACCGTAAAGGTGGAAGAGACAGTCAGCAGTGCTGCCAGACACAGGAGCCCAGGTGGAAACATTTTGGAGTGGCCGTGAATGATTGAGAGCATGGTATAAATAACATGTAAAATTCTGGACTTTGTATGCAGTGTCAGAGAAACTCATTAAGAATGAAGCAACCACAGGCTAATATTTAAGCCATCCTATTATTTTCTAATTATACCCTAGGGATCAATAAACTCAACTCATATTAATTTTTTTCTTCTTATAGTTTTCACTTCTTTCTCAACAGAACTCAGAAATAATGATGTTGACAATATTTTCCTATTTAGATGCTTAAAGAACTGTTGGAAAATTCCATGAATAAAACATCCAAGTATACAGAACCATGTAAGTATTAATACATGAGAGAATGATCTGGCCAAACCTTTATGTATTATCTTTGGGAAGTCCTAGGGAACAGATGAAGTACCAAATGAATGGAAGAAGGCAAATATTCCTATCTTCAAAAAGAGGGGAAAAGACGAACCATGGAGCTATAGACCAGTCAATCTAACATTTATATTTGGGGCAATTCCAGAACAGATCATAAAGGCATCCATCTGTAAGCACCTTGAAAATAATATAACAATTATCAGAAGTGAGCGTGAATTTGTCAAGAACATATCTTTCCAGATTAACTGTACCTCATATTTTGATCAGATAACTTAGTAGATTGAGGGAAGGCTGCAGTCGTAATATATTTAATTTGACAAAGTATCCAGTGACATTCTGATTAGCAAACTAGCTAAGTATGGGCTGGATGGAACGATAATTAAGCTATCTTGAAAACTGGGCTCAACAATGGTTCCTCACCAAATTGGAGGTGGTTATTGAATTTAGTCTTAACCTTGTATTTTGCAGCATTTTTATTAATGAAAAGATGAGGAGGTTTATCAAACTTGCAGATGACACAAAACTGATGGGATACTATTACCTGTAACCCAGAAGACAGAAATAAAATTCAAAGCAATCTTGACAGATTAGACAAATATAATAAATGTAACAGAGATTAAAGCCAATGTATACAAGTAGGAAACAGAATTCAAATGGTTATAGAATGGATATGGCTATAGAATGGAAATTACCTGGTTTGGCAAGTACTTGTAAAAAAGATATTGCGACAGTAGTTAATTACAGCTGAATATGAGTCAGCAATGTGATATGGCTGCAAAAAATGGCAAATGCGATTATAGGTTGCTTTAATAGAAATATAGTTTCTAAATCATGGGAAAAACCCTTCTACTGTATAGTGTATCATGCAGAGGGAGGTGGAAAAAAGCAAGCTTAAGCACATGACCTTGAAATAATCTTTTTTTTAATGACCTGCAGCAATGGCAATAGCTTAGATAGTCTAACTAAATGGCTACTAATTAGAAAATAGTTGGAGAGAGCCCCATAAGTGCCTGACTCAGGACTTTGCAGAGCACTTCTTTTCTTCCTCTTGTAACCTGCTTACCTTGCAAGAGCATAACAATAGGATCTTGCAATATAGGTGACTTTTCCTGCCATATTTCCCTCCATAACACATTTTAAACATAAGATGCAGGCTGCGTGATGATATCACATCTCTGCATGCCAGCTGGGAATTCTGAGAGGTTAAGATTGCTTTAAATAAAGAATGAGCCTAATTTTTCATATTATTTAAAGCAGTCTTAATCTCCCAGAATACCCACCTGACTTACAGAGATTCAGTATCATTATGCTGTTTGCACCATGTACTGTATGTTTTAAAAATGCAATTATTCTACTTGGAATACCATCTTCACTCGTTACATAGGACAGCATTAGTTAAGTACATTCATTTTCACAGTCTGTTGTAGGGACTGAATTAAAAACAAATCCCAAAATCTTACTGATAGGATTTTTTTAACTTTACAAGGCATCACCAGAATATATTCTGGAACATACAGATACTATGACATCTATTGGTAAACTCCTTCTTCTGCGTTTAGTACAGTCATGCAACCAGTCCCAAGTGTTCTTCACCATGAAGACAATCAGAACTGTTATTTTACATGGATCCTACACTTTGTGATTCTACCTTTGGCAAATAAACGCCCTTACATTTGTGAAGGATGCTGGTAGATTTTTGATAGAGCAACATTTGGTCTTTTCCCCTCTTTTTTTTAGTCACTCCAAATTGCCACTTTTTCATACTGTATTAATGTGAAAAATTCAGAGCAAAGGTGTTGTGGCTTTCTAACACAGCCGCGCAGCCCAGAAGACCCACAACAGCCAATAACACGGGGACTTTGATACTATGTATCACCTAATAATTGCTGACAACATGTTCTGAGCAGTAGCAGATAGCAATGTCCTAGGAATGGTAGCTATATGATCCAGCTTACCTCTGTCTGTCACCCAGAGAATAATTGAAATGCTGACCTATGATTTTATAATACCTGACTTAGAAGGAACATAAAAAGCTTACTCTCATTTAAACCAAAGTTGACATTTGAATCAGTTGCAGCTTGATATAGAGATATCGCGCCTGCTTTAACAATTCTTCAGTAAAACCACTATTTTGATCTATATTCATGCAAAATTTTTAAAAAATATGTGCAGGAAGAGATATGTGGGTCATCAAAATGTGCTTTATTTTACTGTTCCCTTTGGCAGTGCAGTTTTCCAGTCCAGTGGGTTCTTTTCTATAAAAATACAAAATGTGTTTAAAAGGGTGAAGTAACAGGAGTTGTGCTCTTGCCAACCTAGCAATTTGAAAGCATGCAAATGCAAGTAGATGAATAGGTACCACTTCGGTGGGATGGTAACAGCGTTCCATGCGCGTCATGCGGCCACATGACCATAGGGAAGAGTCTTCGGACAGTGCTGGCTCTTCGGCTAAGAAACGGAGATGAGCACCGGCCCCTAGAGTCGGACACGACTACACAACTGTGCGGGGGGAACCTTTACCTTTTAACAGGAGATGCACTTATTTTTTAAAAACTGCATACTGTAAATTCTTCTAAAATGCCATGGGTGTTCACACTGCACAGAGTTCCTTTACCAATAGAGCAGTGTTTTTCAAACTTTACTGCTGGCTGGGGAATTCTGGGAGTTCAAGTCCACACATCTTAAAGTTGCCAAGTTTGAAAAACACTGCAATGGAGTGTCCTAGCTTGCCTATGTTACTATGCTAAACCACAAGAGCTTTCCAGGTAGCACAGGAGAAGTCTTGTCATGTAGCAACTCATTCCATGACAGGATATGGAGGACCCCTCAGCCACCTTCTGTATTGTGCAACCCACATCTGATCTGATCCAATGACATTCTTAAGGGGAAACTAAATGCAAGCTGGATGCTTGTGGTTACCATGTCATGGCTTTGGGTAGGAGAAAAATACCCAGATTTACTACCAACAGACTCATGGTGGATTTCTTTTATGACTCTAAGTGAAGACGTGGTTTTGTCAACGGGCCTGGGGACCCTAAGCTGCTTCGGAGCTGATCAAGTGGCTGGTATGAATGTGTTTGCTGCTGCCGGGGTGTGTGTGTCTATTGTGCTTTTATTGTGTTTTTATGGTTTTTAATTCTGTAAGCCGCCCAGAGTCACCGTGTGTGAGTTGGGCGGCCTTATAAATCGAAAGAAAGAAAGAAAGAAAGAAAGAAAGAAAGAAAGAAAGAAAGAAAGAAAGAAAGAAAGAAGAAAGAAAGAAAGAATCCTTTTGAGAGGTAGGTTTAGGACAAACAATGAAGACTTGGTTGAGGTTACACAGGCAAGAAGGGAGAAATGAACAGTCATTCAATCAGACAGATGGTGCTCATGATAAAGCTGATGTTCAGGTTGAGACAATTTATCTTAAAAATAAAAATCATTATCTGTTTCCCTTAGTACTGAAGAGAAAAAAGCAATTAAGTGAATGCCAGAAGAATGTTATGAAGTCGCAATTCTTACTTGGTAGTTAACCCAGTGGATAAATATTCCTATGTTTTGGATGAGCTGTTGGACTAGAACTGTAGAACTGGAAAGAGCCACGCTCTAATCCAACCTCAGATGAAATCCACTAGGTAACTCTGGATCAGCCATTCCTTAATCCAGCCTACCTCACAGGATTGAGGGTTAAAACTGGGAGAAAGGAGTGTCATGGATGCCAATGTGAGTTGTGCAATATAAATTGAATACGTACATACATACTTATATGTGGAGATGTGCAATTGAGGCAAAAGAAGATACTTTGTGATGCAATCATTGATTTCCATAGTGAAGAAAGCAAGGGTGTGTGAAACCCGCTATCATTCAAAAATAATATCCAAAAAGAATGGAAGGCAAGGGAGCAATGTTCCAAGAACAACCTCTACGGTTAGCCATAAGATGCTTGGATTTCTTAGCAGTTGAGTCTGTCGTTGGAACATCACTGAATGCTTTCATGATTGTACTGAACTGATATAGGAAATTGAAATCTTTATTAATTCTTGATAGCACTAGGCATCTCAGCTTTTTCTTCTATGTGGCATCTTCCAGATATTAGCGATAAAGATTTTCTCCAGAGCAATAAAAAAAAAATAGTGTCCCTCAACCAACTGTGATGGTCTCCCAGACAGAACTGTGGGGCCAGAAGCTCACTGGAGTAACACAGATTTAACTTCCTAAAAGCAAGAAGGATTGGGCCCCCATAAGGCAGAGCCACCAATGTGAAGTGGGGCAATCCTCAACAGGCCCACCCAGGAAATTCAAACAGGACAGGCAGGTTTTATTTTGACAAGGCATTGCCTCATATAAACTGGTGCCCACCCCACCAACCACACCTTTCATGCATTTGTATCAAAGATACAGAGCTGTCATCCATCTTCTAATGCAGAGCTTTCCAAACTTTTCATGTTGGCGACACACTTTTTAGACATGCATCATTTCGCAACACACTCTTACAGCAGGGCATCATTTCGCAACACACTCTTACAGCAGGGCACAAGGCAGGCACTAGGACCTGCGTGGAATCCTGGCAGGGCAGGTTTGGAGGCAGCAAGGCACAAGGCAGGCACTAGGACCTGTGTGGAATCCTGGCAGGGCTCGGAGGCAGCAGCAGCCGCGACACACCCAGACACTGCAGCCGACACACTAACGTGTCCCGACACACAGTTTGGAAAGCTCTGTTCTAATGTGTACCAGCTTTGCTTCTCTGCTTTCCCAGGTACACTCTACTGTGCCAAGACTGCTAACTCATAGCACTCTATCTTTGCTTGAAGGCAAAAATCTTCAGATATGTATTCTGCATGCTCTTAGTTTCTATCCTTGACACACTAGTTAACACTTCCCCTTCCTTTTTTTATATGCATGGTAATGTCTACGGAAGTCACTTTGGCCTTCATGTGTCAGAAAACCACTGTTGATGTATAAACATGTTCAATTTTTATCTATTCTGCAGCAGTCAGTGACAATCTTTATGGTTAATGCATCCATCAATCTTTTTCACTTTTTTCTCTGTGGAGACATACCCACCTCTCATGATCACAGAAGTCATTAATTTTGTTGGGTTGATGCTCATTTTGTCAAACACGTTTCTGGAGAGAACTGCAAACCAGCTTTGAACCAGCTTTATATATGCATGTTTTTCAGTACAAGCTAATAATTTGATCTGGGGAAATCCCAAGCTAAAACAGTACTATACTGGTGAAGAAGTGATTAATTAAGTCCTTCAATTAGTATGTTATGTAAAGATGAACCTCAAAAGGTGATAAAGAAAAATAGCGGATTGTTTGCAAAAGGATTCCAGTTCTAGTTGCTACATCTATTTGCATTTATAGGAATATGGTTACTGATTTTTTTAGTTTAAGGCCAGGCATGATTTTTTTTCCTCCAGGAAAGTCTGCACAGTTTGTGTATCTGTTCTTCTGATAGTGCTTTACTTAAAAAGAATGGTCATTATGATGTTTTATTAAAAGGATAAGAAAGTAATTAGTAATTGCTGGATTTAAAATAAATAATCAAAAAACAAAGATGATAAATTTAAATATGTCTGCAAATAATATACACACTATGGAATTGGCTACGGGGTTTAAAAATGTAAAAAAAAATTAGGAGTTGAAATTACATCAAAAAATTTGGACCTATTTAAAAATAATTATACTAAAATATGGAATGAAATAAGACAAGATCTACAAAATTGGGCAAAACTCCAAATATCTCTCCTTGGAAGAATTTCCACAATCAAGATGAATATCCTTCCAAGAATTTTATTTTTATTTCAAACAGTACCAATAATAATTACAGAAAAAACATTTCACAATTGGCAAAAAGATCTCTCTAAATTTATCTGGCAAGGGAAAAAACCCAGAAATATAAATGCTTACAAGATATAAAGAAAACGGAGGATTTGGTCTGCCAGATCTAAAATTATATTATGAAGCATGCATTCTTATTTGGATGAGAGACTGGATAAAACTAGAAAATAGAAAATTATTGAATTTGGAGGGTTATGATCTTAGATTTGGGTGGCACGGGTACCTCTGGTACAATAAAACAAAAGCAAATTTGGCATTTAAACACCATCCAATTAGGAAATCTATCTTAAAAACTTGGGAGAAATACAAAATTATGATATTACCAAATTTACCAGTGTGGATCTCCCCACATGAAGCATTTGCATTGCAAGGTATTATAACTGGGAGTAAATGGCTAAAATATAAGGATTTATTATAATTTTATGGTCTAAACTATAAATTAAAAACAAGAGAAGATTTAGAAAAAGAGGGTCACAATTGTAATTGGTATACATATTTACAAATAAAAGAACAATTTAAATCTGACTCCAAAAATTTCAAATTTAAAAGTCATTCAGTTAATTGGGACAATATATTGTGGAGAGAGGAGGATCATCTAATTGCAAAAATCTATAAAATTTTAATTCAAATAAAATGTCCAATTTACCTATAAAAGTTGTATAATCAAATGGGAACAAAATGTGGGTCATAGCATTCAAATTGAAAATTGGGAAAGAGTATGGTCAAAAGATCTAAATTTTACTCTCAGTTATAACATGAAAGAAAAGTTCTTTAAAATGATGTACAGATGGTATCTCACCCCAAATATATTGTCAAAAATGAATCCTGTAATACCAAATAATTGTTGGAAATGTAAAAAAGAAATTGGTACTTTTTTTCATCTATGGTGGACTTGCCGAAAAACAAAGAACTATTGGGACAAAATACATAAAGTTATCTGCGAAATTATACAAGAAGATATTGCCAAAGAACCAGAATTCTATCTACTGGGCTTTACAAAACCGGACTTGTACAAGAAACATGGAAAATTATTATTCTACTTAATAACTGCTGCCAGAATCACCTTCGCCAAGTTTTGGAAAGAGGACTACATACTGACGATTGAGGAATGGACTATAAAAATAATAGACTTGATGCAAATGGCGAAATTGACTGATCAAATTAACGATAGAAATATGGAAGAATTTAATATAGTTTGGAGTCCTTTTTTAAAATTTATTCAAACATCTCAAAATATTCAATTAGGAAATTAATACAAATAATGTAAATAAGATAATAGATTAAAACAGCATATAATTATGTGATGGAAATGTTAGATGGGAAGTAAGAAGTCCCTCCTTTGTGTGTATCCTTTTCTTTTTTTTCCTTTTTTTCTCTTAGGGTGGAAAGGTGAGTAGGGGTAGGGAAAGGTAGAGTAGATGGAGTAAGGAAGTGGAGATAAAAGAAGGTTTGAGAAGGAAGAGAAAGAGGGTGAGAAGAAAAAAGGAGTTTAAACCAGAAAGTGAAGAGGTTGGATAGCTGGTTAAAGAGGAGGGGGTTTTTTTCTCTCTCTTTTTTCTTTTTCTTGAATGTAATGTTATGTTAGTTATGTTATGTTATGTTATGTTATGTTATGTTATGTTATGTTATGTTGTGTTGTGTTGTGTTGTGTTGTGTTGTGTTGTGTTGTGTTGTGATGTCTGGTATTACTTTTTCTCTTTATATAATGTATTGTTATACAAAATAAAAATTGTTTTTAAAAAAGAAAGTAATTAGCAAGAAAAGAAATAAAGAAACATACTAAAGAATTGTCTTGGACAGTTATTTTTATCATCAATATAGCAGTTTGTTGTTTTTCCAATAAAAGCAAGGTGTCAAACAATTTATGTTTGACAACAGAAATACTGTAGATCCAATTACAGTTCAGGAGAAGTAATTGGGTACTTTAAATGTTATTAATAGAACAAAGCTTTATTTATTTATTTTTGCTATGCTTTCTTAAATAATGTTTAGCAGACACATTGTCAGGATGGAGCATCCTGCCAGCATAGTTTGGGGGGGGGGCGGTTAGGAAGGGACTAACATACCTGCAGGGTCATTAGGATGTTGATTAGAATTGTGTAGTCAAACAGGCTGGCACCAAGGTCAGGCTGAATAGTGCTGTCAGCTTGTTAACAAAGGACTTGTGGCTGGGAAGCATGGAAATAGTGAAAACATAGGGAGGGGCTGTCACAGAGTGACTTCCACAATGGGGCAGGGGCTGGCACAAGGTAGAGGAAGTAAATACCATTTGACGTGGGCTGGTTCTCATTCTAGTCTTTGCATTGGCAAGGATCACTCACTTTAATAAAGAACTCTTTCATATCCTTGATGGCTTGTTGTAAGGGTCTCTGAATTAATAGCTGAAGGATCAGGACCATCACAGAAAGACTAGAATCACTAATAGCTACCTTACACGGAGACATCATGTCTACCGAAGAAGGTCAGCAAATGGAATACCCAGAACCTGAAGAAATCTCTCCCGAATGGGGAGAGGAAGGTGACGGAGTGGAATTGGAAAGAGCCTCCAGCTGGGTGGTGGAAGAATGCCCAGAGCAGGATGAGGCTTCCCTCGGAGAGGAAGAGAGCGGAGCGAGCATGAGAAGAATCTCCCGATGAGCTGAACCACACATGAAAATCGGAAGAAGGAATCTTCCCACCCCAGAGGCAGAGGTACCTTTATCCCGAACAGTGGGGGCGTCCAAGCGTACCTGGGCCATGGAGGTGGGAAACAGCACAGAGAAGGACCCCACTCAGTGGGTAACGACATGAAGGAGTGGCCCCCTCCCCTCCTTGCCGGTGCCTGGAAGGCGAATGGAGAAAGTAGAAAGGGAAATGAACTCAGATGGCGAATCTGCAGGGAACCATTGAGCAGCTGCTTTGGAATATGATTCTGAGAACGGCTGCAGGTGCTGAAACAGCGAGTTCCAGAGCTGCCACTCCACAACCCCACAGAAGAGGGACTGAAGGACGTAGGGTGGCTGAAGCTTTGCCCCACTTATGGCTGGAGCCTGGCAGGGCCGCCAAAGGGAGTCCCAGAATGGAACAAGCCCTTCAGAGGAAGACACTTGAAGGTAAAGTTCAATGGGGAACCCAAGAACCTAGCTTGTTTCCTGACTCATGTGACGGGTTTCATGGATTAGTTTGAGGCAGTTTTCCCCACAGAAGATGCTAAAGTGCGGCATGTTTCAGCTCAGCTGGAGGGGGAAGCAACGGATTGGCTTGTAGAATTGCATGATGCCGAGGTGCCAGAATTAAGGGACTTTGAAAGTTTCATCACTGCTTTGAGGATGAGGTTTGAAACCCCCCTCTCTAGAATGAGAGCCAAAACGAGCTTACAGCATATTAAGCAGGGAAGCAGATCGGTTTCTGAATATGCTATGGAGTTCAGGAGACTGGCTGGGATGTTGACAGACTGGCCGGAGTCACTGAAGGTTGAATATGCCCCATTGAAGTGGTGACAGGTAGGGGACGTTATGGCGGGAACCGTGGGGCAGGCCATCTTTGGGGAAGACGCCCCTGATGTTTGTTATCGGTGGCGTGTTCCGGCCCCTCAGGTTCAGACCCAGGCCCTGGTCAAAAGATCCTTGAATGCCCTGGCTTTCGGCTGTTGCTACTTAACGCCAGGTCCGTTAATAACAAAGCCCCCCTCATATGTGACTTGATCACGGAAGAGGGGGCAGACCTGGTGTGTATTACTGAGACCTGGTTGGGCACAGAGGGAGGAGTAGCACTCTTGGAGATGTGCCCGGCCGGGTTTCAGGTGTGGCATCAGCCGAGACCTCGGGGCAGGGGAGGAGGGGTGGCAGTTGTAATCCGGGAGTCTCTGATGGCCTTCAGGGGTCCTGCTCCACAAGTGGCCAGGTGTGAGACCTTGTTCTTCAAGTTGGGTTTTCGAGAGAAGTTGGGGGTGTTGCTGTTGTACCAGCCTCCCTGCTGCGTAGCAACCTCCCTGCCCGAGCTGTTGGAGGCTGTCTCAGGGTTGGCAGTGGAGTTCCCTAGACTTATGGTTCTGGGGGACTTCAATCTGCCTTCCCTGGGACGTGCCTCAGATACAGCTCGGGAGTTCATGGCTACCATGGCAGCCATGGGCCTATCTCAGATTATTCGAAACCCGACTCGAGACAGTGGCCTCACTCCGGACTTAGTTTTCTTGTCGGAGCAGTGGCAAAGTGATCTGAAGGGAGAGTTAGATCTATCCCCATTGTCATGGTCAGATCACGCCCTGGTGGCCCTGAGATTTTCCTATGCCGCCCCACTCCGCAGGGAGGCAGGACCCATTCGAATGGTCCGCCCCCGGCGACTAATGGACCCTGTGAGGTTTCAGAAGGAGCTGGGGGTTATTTCCGAGGATCTATTGTACGGTCCAGCGGAGGTTCTGGCCGCAGCCTGGAACAGGGAGGCGGCCGGAGCCTTGGACAGGATCGCACCTGTGCGGCCTCTCTTGCCACATCTGACCCGATACTCCCCGTGGTTTACGGAGGAGTTAAGGGTCTTGAAGAGGGCTAAGAGATGCCTAGAGCGCCGCTGGAGAAAAACAAAGACTGAATCTGACCGAACACAAGCTAGAGTCGCAGTTAAGGCCTACCTTGTGGCGGTAAGAGCGGCGAAACGTCAATATTTCTCCGCTCTTATTGCATCTGCAGAATGCCGCCCAACGGCCCTGTTTAAGATAACACGATCTCTTTTGGGTAGGGTGGAGCCTAGGACCCACCTGCAGGGCCGTGCGGAAGAATTTTCTGAGCATCTGCAGGATAAAATCGCTCAGATTCGATCTAGGTTGGACTCCAAGCGTGAAGCAGAGTCTGGGGAGATGCCGAGGGAACGTCATTACCCGGTTATCTGGGATCGGTTTGATCCTGTTGGGCCTAAGGAAGTGGACAGGATCCTCTGGACTGTAAGGGCCACCACATGCCATCTTGACCCTTGTCCTTCCTGGCTAGTGCAGGCAGCCAGGGAGGTTACATCAGGTTGGGTCCGGGCGATGGTTAATACATCCTTGGGGGAGGAGTGTTTCCAGATGCTTTTAAGGAGGCGCTGGTGCACCCCCTCCTCAAGAAGCTGTCACTGGACCCCACCGTATTGGACAACTTTCATCCTGTCTCCCACCTTCCCTTTTTGGGGAAGGTGGTTGAGAAGGTGGTGGCGCTGCAGCTCCAGAGGATTCTGGATGAAACGGATTATCTGGACCCCTTTCAGTCAGGTTTCAGGCCGGTATATGGGGTGGAAACTGCATTGGTCGCACTTACAGATGATCTCTGGCGAGGGCGGAATGGAGGGAGTGCGTCCATCCTGGCTCTCCTTGATCTCTCAGCGGCTTTCGATACCATCGACCATGGTATTCTTTTGGGACGGCTCGAGGAGTTGGGGGTGGCTGGCGTAGTTCTGCGTTGGTTCACCTCCTTCCTCGGGGGCCGGTCCCAATCAGTAGTAATAGGAGATGAGAGATCCAACTCTCGCCCCCTCGTTTGTGGGGTGCCGCAGGGTTCAGTTCTCTCACCTCTCCTATTTAATATCTATATGAAACCGCTGGGTGAGATCCGTCACCATGGGATGAGATATCATCAGTATGCTGATGATACACAGTTGTACATCTCCATCCCAGGTGAAGTAAGTGATGCAGTGGCCGCCCTTTCTCAGTGCCTGGAGGCTGTGGGGGTCTGGATGGGGAACAACAGGCTTCAGCTGAACCCTGGTAAGACGGAGTGGCTGTGGATTGATGGTTCTTCTGGATCTGGGAAATTATCATCTTTGGTTCTGAATGGGGTTGCACTTCCCCGTTCAGAATCAGTGCGGAATCTGGGATTCCTTCTGGACTCACGACTCCTGCTCGAGGAGCAGGTGGCAGTCGTGGCCAGAAGGGGCTTTGCGCAACTTCGTGTTGTGCGCCAGTTACGCCCTTTCCTGGATCAGGAGTCCCTCCGTACAGTCACTCATGCCCTGGTCATCTCCCACATAGACTACTGCAATGCGCTTTACATGGGGCTACCCTTGAAGAGTATCCGGAAGCTACAACTGGTCCAGAATGCGGCTGCGAGCGCAGTTATTGGTGCCCCTAGATCGGCCCATGTGACACCTCTTCTGCGCCAGCTGCATTGGGTGCCAGTATGCTTCCGGGTGAAATTCAAGGTGTTGGTTTTGACCTTTAAAGCCCTACATGGCATGGGACCAGGGTATCTGAGGGACCGCCTCATCCCCATAACTTCAAACCGTCCCACTCGATTATGTAGAGAGGGCATGCTCCGGACCCCGTTGGTAAGGGAGTTTCGTTTGGCGGGGTCCAGAAGGTGGGCCTTCTTGGCAGTAGTGCCTGCCCTTTGGAACAACCTGCCCCCGGAGGTGAGGCAGGCCCCATCGCTCCTGTCCTTCCGGAAGAACCTAAAGACCTGGTTTTGCCGCCTCGTGTGGGATGGGAACAGGAATAGTTCTTCGTGGGGATGGCTGGTGCCATAGAGCCCTTTTAAAGATCGTGGTCTGCCTTCTTGGATTTTCTACTTAATTTATAATAATAATTAATTGTATATTGTATTTTTATGTGTTTTTACAACGGAATTTTAATCTCTATGTTTGTAAACCGCCCAGAGTCCCCTCATGGGAGATGGCGCGGTGATAGAAGTCGAAACATAAATAAATAAATAAATAAATAAATAAATAAATAAATAAATACTTCCAAGAGGGCCTGCATCCAGAGATTTTAGAGTGGTCTCTAGCCAGAGGAGACCCTGGAACCCTGATGGGGTGGATTTGTCTTGCTGGTGAAGTGGAAGATATGAGAATTCATGTTAAGTGAAAGCAGAAGCACCTAGCAGGAGAAAATAGGCAAGCGGCACTGATCATTCCCTCAGCGAGAAGGGGAACACGTAAATCATGGGACGAAGAGAAGGGGCGCCGGAGGAAACAAGGATTGTGCTTCAAGTACGGTCAAGAGGGCCACATCACTGATTGTCTGCAGTCAGTGAACATGGTGAGAAGCAAGGCTGGAAGTAGCGGCACTCAGACCCCGGGACCGAAGAACAAAGGAGCAGCCGCTGCCACGGAGCGAGGAATTTACCCTCCCTCTTTTTTGGGGGGGATGCTGCTAAGGAAGAAGCTAAACCATCGGGAAACGACGAGAGCCTGTTCTAAGTGCAGGCTGTAACAGAAGGGCACGTGGATCCGATGGTAAGTGGAACTTGCCCAGCAATGTTCATAGGATTACAATTAGAGACGCTGGGAGGTTGGGGCAGCATGGACTTGGTAGAGATGCTAGATTCGGGTTGCACCAGATGTCTCATGCACCCTGCTATAGTGACTGGACTGAGACTGAAAGTGGGGAAGCTAATGGACCCAATCATTTTTACCCAACTTGATGGATCAGAGATGCAGGGGGGGCGGGCAGTGGAATATTACACAGAAGCAGTACAAATGCAAATAGGGAATCATGAAGAGACCTTACGGTTTGTGGTGGCTCCAATTTCTAACCAACCCATAGTATTGGGATTGGCTTGGCTACATGCTCGCAATCCCCAAGTAGACTGGGCCATGGGGCAATTGGAACCTATATGGGCTTAACCCCAAAAGAACCGAGAACCGAAGCTGAGCTAATAGGCACAGTGACTGAGATGTTGGGAGGAGAGATGGCAGAGGATGACACTCTCATTCCTTTACAGTACCGAGATTTAAAAGAGGTGTTTGGAGAGGTGGAGTCGAACCAACTCCCCCCTCATAGAAAGTCGGACTGTGCTATCGAACTGGAGCCAGGGGCGTATTCTATGACTCCTAAAGAATTGGCGGCTTTGTGAGAGTTTATCAACAAGAACTTAGAACGAGGCTTCATTTGCCCTGCCACCTCCTCGATGGCGGCACCTGTTCTATTCCAGACCAAGGAGGATGGGTCTCTGCAACTGTGCACAGACTATCAGGAGCTTAATGCCATTTGCACTTCCAACAAGTACCCTTTACCACTGATGAAGGACAGGCTGGTTCACCTGTCGAAGGGGAAGATCTTTACTAAGTTGGATTTAAGGAAGGCGTATTTCTGGGTTTGAATCCGGGAGGGAGATGAATGGAAGACAGTGTTCAACTGCCAATTGGGGTCTTTTGAATACCTAGTAATGCCGTTCTGGTTAAAAGGGGGACCGGTGGTATTCATGCATTTGATAAATGAAGTGTTACATGTCTTTTTGTACAGGGAGGTATTGGTTTACCTTGATGACATTTTAATCTATTCTGAAACGATGGAAGAGCATGTATGCTTGGTGAGGGAAGTGTTGAAATGGTTGTTGCAAAATCAATTATATGCCAAATTATCAAAATGTGAATTTCATAAGGAGCAGTTGGACTACCTAGGATATCGAGTATCAAATAAGGGATAAAATTGGACCCATCAAAAGTGCAGGATGTGGTAACTTGGGAACCCCCGAAAACTAGGAGACAATTACAAAGCTTTTTCGAGTTTGCAAATTTTTACAGGCAATTCATACCCAACTTCGCACAAGTGGCCTTACCCCTCACTGACCTATTAAAAACCAAGGTCAAGGGGGATCTTAAAGAGGTGAAAAGACCGGGGTGAAACTACAATGGGCTGCAGAGTGCCAAGAGGCTTTTGAACAGCTAAAGTCATTATTTACCTCAGAGCCTGTGTTAAAGCATCCCGAACCCATGAAGCCCTTAATAGTGCAGGTAGATGCTTCAGATGTCGCAACTGGGGTAATTTTATTACAAAAAAGATGAAGGGAAACTGAGGCCCTGTGCTTACCTTACCTGTAAATTCAATGACACAGAACGCCGCTGGCATGTATGGGAAAAGGAAGCCTTCGCAATGCAATGGGCTTTGGTGACATGGAGGCATTTACTAGAGGGGGCACACCAGTCATTCGAAGTATGGACAGACCACAAGAATTTAGAGGCTTTACGCACCCCAAGAAAACTGAACCCTAAGCAGGTTAGATGGACTCAATTCTTTAGTGGATTTAACTTTACTCTCAAATACTTGCCTGGAGGAAAGAACTTTTTGGGTGATGCTTTGTCCCATTTGCCCCAACACAACAGTCAGAGAGAAGAGGTGGTAGATTCAATCATCCCAAGTCAGCAACTGGGAATGGCAGTGATCACAAGGAGTCAAAAATCCATGCATAGCTTAAAAGTGGAGGAGGGCTTACAGGATGAACTACTTGTTGAGTTGAGGAATGATGTTTGGTTACAGGACAACAAGGCAAGGCTGACAGAGAAGCAGGGATTATGGTGGAATGGGGATAAACTGTATGTCCCAGAACCCTTATGACAAAAAACACTTGAGAGATGTCATGATGCTAAATCAGCTGGCCATTTTGGGTTTCTGAAGTCTATGCATCTATTAAGGCGACAATTTTGGTGGCCATCCCTACGCAAGGATGTGGAGGTATATGTGGCCAGTTGTCCAACATGTGCTATGGGAAAAAGAGTGGGGGGTAAGCCCAGGGGACTGTTGCAGAATGTGGCAAGTCCTACCCAACCTTGGAAACAGATAGCCATGGACTTTATAGTGGACTTACCAGAGAGTCAGAAGAAAACAGTGATTTGGGTGGTGACCGATCTGCTTTCAAAGCAATCCCATTTCATTCCTTGTGCTAGTATACCTAATGCTGGGCAATTGGTCAGAATGTTCGTCCAGCACATCTATAGACTGCATGGGACCCCCGAATGGATTATAAGTGATAGAGGGGTGCAATTCACATCCAAATTTTGGAGGGCGTTCCTGAAGATAATTGGCGTGGAACAAGGGCTAAGCTCCTCCCAGCACCCTGAGACAGATGGAGCTTCTGAGAGGGTTAACCAGGTGTTAGAGCAATACCTCAGGTGCTACATCAGCTATCAGCAAGATGATTGGGTGGACTTACTACCGTTTGCAGAAGTGGCTTACAACAATTCAGTGCATCAGAGCACTGGTTTCTCCACATTCCAGGTAGTGAATGGGCAAGAATTTGTAGCCTTTACAGAGTTGCCCAAGGACCAAACTAGGATCATTCATTTGGATGACTGGATAAAACATGTAACTGATAGTTGGCCAGTGATAGAGAAAGTGCTGACAGAGGCTAAGTTTCCTACAAGAAATATGCTGACCGGAAAAGGGAACCAGAATGGCAACTGAAAGTGGGAGAAAAGGTTTATTTGTCTACGGAGTTCCTAAGGACTTGGCAACCCTAAAAAAAGCTGGGCCCAAAATATGTGGGACCTTTTGCCATCACAAAAGTAATCAATGATGTAACGGTACAATTACAGCTACTGAAAAATCTAAGGAAAATCCATTCAGTGTTTCATTGCTGCTTGTTGAAGCCAATGAAGGACAATGAAGCAAACAGAGAGCATGTCCCACTCCCTCTTCGCACTGCAGATGTTGCCTAGCCTGGCAATGAAACGTCTGCAAGAAAACAACAAGGCTTAGAGAGCACCAAGGACTCCACAGTTCAACCCTGACCTACAAATATTCTCTTCGATTGGGACTCAGAGCATTGGCATCCAGAACAACCTACACCAGTCTCAATGATGGTTGATGGGAAACAGCCCTTTGAGGTGCAATACATACTGGATTCCAGATGCCATCGTGGAGGGCTACAATATTTAATACAGTGGAAACATTTCCCTAAGGCTCATAGTGAATGGGGAAATTCTTTGAGGTTGGGAGATTTGTTTTAAGGGGGACAATATGTCAGGATGGAGCATCCTGCCAGCATAGTTATGGGGGGTAGGAAGAGACTGACATACCTGCAGGGTCATTAGGATGTTGATTAGAATTGTGTAGTCAAACAGGCTGGCACCAAGGTCAGGCTGAATAGCGCTGTCAGCTTGTTAACAAAGGACTTGTGGCTGGGAAGTATGGAAAAGGTAAAAACATAGGGAGGGGCTGTCACAGAGTAACTTCCACAATGGGGGGGGGCTGGCACAAGGTGGAGGAAGTAAATACCATGTGGCACGGGCTGTAATAAATGATAATACAAAAAAACGCAAGATAAACCAGAAAGGAACTAGAGCATAGAGGGAAAAGAAGAAAAAAATAAAGCTAACATATTATAAATATATAAATCTTAAACAACAAAACTGAACTTTGACCACATGCATAATATTGATAAGATTTTCCACAGTGTCAGTAGAAAGTCAATACATCTGTAGAAGGTTTAAGCACGTCCTTCACCCTGGATTTTAAGTCTTCCCATTGGTGTAGAACAGAGCTTTCCAAAGTGTGTGTCGCGACACAAAAGTGTGTCGCCACACACAGTCTGGTGTGTTGCCACACAACCCAGAAGCGCTGATCATCATCAGCGCTTCTGGGTTTTCCCACAGCGACACACCAACGGCGGTGTGCAAAAACTCGAAAGCGGCAGCAGCGCTTCCGGGTTTTTGTGCCCTGCCGCAACAGCGGCACTTCCAGGTTTTCCCGCGGTTGGTGTGTCGCCGCGGGAAAACTTTGGAAAGCCCTGGTGTAGAACAATCTTCTTAGCTGCTGCCCACAGACAGTAAAGCCTAAGTTCTTCATACCTCAATAGGTTCCAAATGTTTGGAATATAATTAAACTTCACATTATTATAATTGACTAGGATGACCATATTTCCTTGAGACAAAAACGGGACAAGAGGAACCGAAAGCCGGAATTAGCTGGAGCGGCGTGAAAGAGCCAGAGCAGCTGATTGGAGGGAACCGGGAAGAGGAATCGTCTCCGTTGCTCGACCCGCCTCTCCCACCTCCTTTGCCGCGTGCTGATAGGTGGAGGCAATTCCTCTTCCGGGTTCCCTCCAACTCCCACTTCCTTTGCCGCGCACTGATAGGTGGAGGCAATTCCTCTTCCAGGTTCCCCCCAACTCCCACCTCCTTTGCCGTGCGCTGTTAGGTGGAGGCGATTCCTCTTCTGGGTTCCCTCCAATCAGCTGCTCTGGCTCTTTCGTGCCGCTCCAGCTACTTCCGGCTCTTGGTTCCAGCTGGCAGCAGGGATAGGCAGGTTTTTTAAAAAACAGGACAAAACTGACTTTTATATTAAAACGATGGGACAGTCCGGAAATGTAAAAAAAAGTATGGTCAGCCTATCACTGAACCTTATTTCTTATCCAAGCACCTTGTTGACAAGCCTGTGAATATTAAAGCAATATGATGTCAACACAAAGCAGACCCTACCAATTATCTTCCATCTGACATATTAACTTCCAACATGCAGAAGTTGAAACCCAACCCTTACTATCCATATTCTAAGGTGTCCAATATAGTAAGATAGATAGATAGATAGATAGATAGATAGATAGATAGATAGATAGATATAATCTTATCTTAAGGTCATATCCCCTAATTCAGAGCTTTCCAAAGTTTTCATGTTGGTGACACACTTTTTAGACATGTATCATTTTGCGACACACTCTTACAGCAGGGCATCATTTCACGACACACTCTTACAGCAGGACACAAGGCAGGCACTAGGACCTGCGCAGAATCACAGCAGGTTTGGAGGCAGCAAGGCACTAGGACCTGCGCGGAATCACAGCAGGGCAGGTTTGGAGGCAGCAAGGCACAAGGCAGGCACTAGGACCTGTGTGGAATCCTGGCAGGGCTCGGAGGCAGCAGCAGCTGCGACACACCCAATCACTGCAGCTGACACACCAATGTGTCACGACACACAGTTTGGAAAGCTCTGCCCTAATTTAACATTCTTTAAAACCCTAACCCATCACCTTGTTAAAGCAGGATATTCCAAACTATCTGCATGTTGCTCATGCTCAGGTCTATCCTTCACACAATTTGTTAACTGTGAATATACATTAACTGTAAGGTTCCTTTTTACAGATTAAAAAGCAAGAGAATTTTCATCTGCATTTTAGTGTAAACTTATTTAATTTTACACTTCTGCATACTGTGGCAGTGTCCTCCAATTAAAAAATGGCCAAAAACATTAAATGAAATATTCATATTTATAATTTTTATTTTATTAATGAATAAAAATATTAAGGGAAAATTACAGTAAATATATAGATAGTGTGGTCATAAAGCACAAAACTTTATTAAATTAGGGGAAAGCTTGAAAATGTGAGCATATTATACAGTGGTGTATGCAAAATTAGTTTATTAGGAAAAATGCATATAAAAATGGAATTTTTCATGCAGTTTAAAAAAATTCTTAACCTGATATGGTGATGGAATGAGCCCATCATCATCATCATCATCATCAATCATTTCAAAGAATGGAAAAATAGGAAAATGAAATAGATGGGTTGCAATGAGTACTAAGTTAAGGCAGCCAAGATCCCATTATCTAGCTTATCTGAAATATACTATTCTTCTCATTATTTTCTTGAAGGAAGTTGAACACCGTTCTTTCCCAGCATCTTGTTTTTCACATGTTTCTTTTGAGAGAAGGGTTTACTTTTCAAAAGTTCTTCCTTCTTAAGCTCCCAATCTTCATCCTTCTCATCCAGTTGGGTTCCATTTGATTTTGCCATCTGGCAATATGCCCTGTATTCTATTTCAGCCCTAGATAAAAAGGAAAGAGAAAGAGACTTCGGATAGGCTGCTGCCAATGGGTGATCACGGCTTGGAAGGGACTCTGATGATCCCTTCCCATTTGGAAGGCTGGGTGATACTGCATCCTTCTTGACCGTAAGTCCCTTCTTAATCTCGGTTCTAAAATTAATTAAAAGCAAAACAGCTTTGGCTTTTCTTTCTCAATGCCTGGAGGATACAAACATAACAAAATATGGGAAAATTCCTTAAATACATATGGGTGCTTTAGCATTATTGCAGTCCAGTTCTTCAGAGAAATATCCTTTTAAAACCAATGACGGCAAATCCATTGATGTTTATTTAGGCAAAGAGAAAGCAGGAGGCAATTCACTCATAGAGATTTGCTAGTACAATTAATACTGTCAATCTAACTGGGTTATATTTTACTTACTTGAATAGAGTTGTGGATTTTAAAGTCTTGTAGAGGTCCCTGTAGAACAAATAGTCTGAGATGGTGTGGAGAGAGGGTGCATCAGGTGGGAAGGTGTCAAGCATGGGAGGTGTGTGTGTGTGTGTGTGGGGGGGAGAATGACATAAAATGGCCTGTCAATGGAAACAGCAGATCCACAAAGACAGACTCACAAAAGAAAAAGCAATTAATTGTTCGCTTTCGTAGCATGTATTGGGAATAAAGAAGCAGGGGAATGAATCCACCGATTGGCGGTTCGGTAAGTGTAATCCAGGTAGACCACCAGAGAATCAGTGTGGCCAAAGTGGAGGAAAAGGTTGAAATTTAGAAAGGCAGAGAGTTAAGTAGATAAAGGCTGCTGTGTAGAAAGTCCTTGGCCTTTAAAGCCCAAATAGTATGGAGTTGATTTAAGATCACTCTCAGAAATCCTGCTCATTATCTCTTCATCCCAAATGGTATGACCCGAAAATACAAAAAAAAAATAGGAGAGGTTCAGTTCTTATGCCATTGCTCTGGAATACCTGCTCCTGCAGTAGACTTGGCTGGCTGCTCTCTTATGTCATTTAGAAAGAATAGGTTTTATTTTAAAAGGGCTTTAATATGTGATTTGAGTGATTTTTTTAAAACCAGATTTTTATATTGACTGCTTTGGATAGTATTAATTTGAGCTGTTTTGATAATTTCATTTTCCCCTCTAACTTTGGACTGAAGTTAAACCCCTTTGCTCCACTACAAACTAGCATTAGAAAAATAAAGTTATCTGCCTTAACTCTTTTGCCAATACAGTACTTACATTTCTAAGAATTTGACACAGGATTTGTGCCCATAGATCTCTGCAATTCTTCTTGGGACATCCCCATAGAGGTCTGGGGCATCCACTGGGGCGTGCAAAGAGTGCAGTGTTCTCAACACGCCGAGTTGCCCTGATTCTGCAGCAAAATGAGCTGGAGTCCAGCCTGCCTCGGTTCTCAAGCACAGGCGAGCACCGTGTTCCACAAGCAGCTTTACTATCTTGGAGTGGCCTGTTGAAAACACAAACAGGAAATAAGAGCAAACAGGGAAGCCTAGCACCACAACGAAACTTTCCCATTATCAGACAACTCCCATAAAAGTAGCTCCAGAATCTGTTGTTTTGGGAGCCATTTTTTTATTCTGAGAACTGGGTCTTGCTCTGACTTCTTCAAACTCTTAATTCCAGAACTTTTTCACATTCTGCCGACCATATTTCTTTCAGGCAAAGACGTTGTCGCCGGACAAAGTGGGTGTGTGGGCGCGCGGGCGGGGGGGGTCGCACGGGGGGGCGGACGCGTGCACATGTGTGCGTGCGGGGAGGCGTGCGCATGTGCGTGCAGGGGGGCGGGGGGAATGCGTGCGTGTGCGTGCGCTTCACCGGGAAACTTTCAAAAATGGGACAAAATTGAGATTTTTACTATAATGATGGGACGCTCCAGAAATGGTGAAATAACGGGACAGTCCCGTTCAAAACGGGACGTATGGTCAGCCTATGCATAGGCTGAAATTTTCCCTAATAAACCTTTCTGCCTTTATGGCCTGTCTGCATGGGTCTCAGGTATTCCATCTTTTATAAATGTCTATTCACACAAATACATGTTACGAAGTTGTATGTCACTTGGCATTACCTGCTAATAATAATAATAATAATAATAATAATAATAATAATAATGGAGATTCATAGTTCACATATTCTAATTTATTTATTTATTTGATAAATTTATATAGCTGCCCATCTAACATAAATGACCCTGAGTGGCATACAAAGTTAAAAAACCCAAAAAACAACAAAATAACCAAAAGCATAACAAAAATCATTAAAAAGACCATTTTTAAATTAACATTAAAAAACGTTAAAAAATAATCTGCAGGAGAGCGCACTCAGTTTCCCTAGTAATACAGCTACTTTGCAGGCTCCGTATCCACATTCCCGGATCCCCAGGCCAGATGGCAAAGCTTCTTGCCCTTCCAGAAGGCCAGCATGTATTCCCCCTCTTGAAATCTGGTATCATGAACAACAGAATAGAGGTGTTACTTGCTAATATATATCTACATTCTTTTTGATGAGTCATAGCAATATATTATTTACATAAATTTAAATAGGTTTCTAAAAAAATGAAGATTCTTAGTAGGGGAACACATTTAATATAAAGAGATAGCATAGTGACATTCCATACTGGTCACCAAAAAAAAATATCCATATTTTTAATATTTGGCTGATGTAATACATTAGTTATTAAGCCTATAAACCCAGTTAGATTATTTCTATACTCTATTACTGATGGCCAAGACCATTACTTACCAGTCCATTTAATATGGCAATTAGATACTGTATAACACAAACTTGTTGGGGAAATACCTTCTGGCCCTGTGTAAAAATTAATACATGTGGATGCCATAGATCAATGCCGTCTCCTTTGTCCCCAACAATTCCTTGCAAAGGGCAAACCATGTCTTCATCCCACACATCAATCAGTGTATTTTGCATCTAAACCATAGTGCTTATTATTAGGGGCATTCCCATGTATTGGCACCAGACTGTTTTATGTCCAAAGTCGTATGCTAATTACCCAACAGCATAGCAGTTTTGTTCAAAACAAATTTAAACTTTAAAACAGAAACCATTTTTGCCATTCACAGACCTTATTTCCAATTTTAAAAATATTTATTATTTTATGTTATTTCAATTTAGATGGCAGTCTAGCTCGAAAAAGATGATGCTGGGTGGCTAACAACAATCAAAAAAGCAACAGATAAAACAAAAAATCCATTCCCTTGACCGTCCGGGATGCTCTGTTCGGGACTTAGGAGATGGGTAGGGAGGGGGAGCAGGTCACCCAGAGCTGATATGCTTGGAGCAGAGGAACTGGATCCAGCTACTTCTATGCAGGTTCTGATGTTGAGTAGTAGTAAATCTGTCTTCTTATACCCACATACAGGATTACAGCCTCTGGACTTCTCACTGCTTGGTGAAGCAGTGAGGCATGTAATAGCACTTCAAAGCAACCATTTTAATCCCAAGGAAAGCTCATGAAATATCAGTGGTGAAATGGGAGTGAAAAGAAAGATAGCTCCGGGGTTCCTGCCCTCATTCCTTTGTCTTATGCAACGTTGAATACATCATCCCTGTCAAATCCTGGTGCAGAATAAAGGAGGGATCACCTTGTGCCCTACTTTCCACCTCTGTTCTGCTATGTACATAAAAAGGTCAAAACTGGGATAACCAAAGGCCACTCCCTTTGGAACCATCCATGCTAATTACCCACAGCATTGATTATCTAAAACAGTGTTTCTCAACCTTAGCAACTTTTAAGATTTGTGGACTCCAACTCCCAGAATTCCTCAGCCAGCATGCTGGCTGGGGAATTCTGGGAGTTGAAGTCCACATACTGTATCTTAAAGTTGCCAAGGTTGAAAAACACTGATCTAAAATATACCTAAAGTTCTTGCCTGTTGCTCCTGTCTTTCTCAATTTCTGCTTTTACTTAACTTTTATCCCGTTTTTGATGTCTCTTCTATCAGTAAATATATTTTTGCTAACTGATCGGAGTGGCCTGTGTGCTTGCTCTGATCTGGATGTAGAGAATGATTGGGAGTATGCTGGATGCAAAATGAATTGGAAATCTTACAGAGACAGAAAGAGACAAATTTATTGCTTACCGTTTGCTGCCGCCCAGTGGAGAGGTGTCCTATCGCTCCAGTCTGCATCTTTGCAATTAAGGTCAGCGAGCCCACTCTTGAGGATTTCTTCCACTAAATTGTATTTACCCAAAGCCACCACTTCGTGCAGTTCCGTCATGCCGCTTTTCGCTAGCCTACTGAGCCGGACCCAAGGATTCAGCAAGACCTCTAACAAACCAGTTCTGGTTGTCAAGAGGGATGTGTCTAAATGTGGCGAAGCAATGATTCCCGCCCCGTTCTGCTGGTGCCGCCATCCACTCCAAATACTCTGGGGTGCTTGCTAGTGGCAACATTTAGAAGGATATAAAACCATTTTTTTTCCTGCGATCAAGAACGGGAGATCTACTTGGTGACACGAGAGTCCTCGCGTCTGTTGTTACTTGTTTTCTATGGTAACTGGCTCCTCCTTTGGGGAAGCCTTAGAATTGCCCTCGTGAAACCTTCATTCACGTAGGTCTGCAGGAGAGCGAGAGAAGGAGCAATGAAATTGTCCTACAGGAGGAATATTTTGAAGGGATCTGGTTTTTTCTGGTCGCCCGGCATTGCTGGAAGGAAACACTGTTGGAAGTGCATGGAATCGCAGCGGCGGAGGAGCAAAACTGTCCTTTAAGCGGCGAGTTGGGATTTGCTGGAAACAGCGAAGGTCGTTTGCAGAAACGGGGAAAACTTTTGGAGGCATTAGTTTAGGCGCCTGCTGCTCTGGGCACGTGCTTTGCCTCCCCAAACAACCGCTGATGCTCAAGGCATTCGGGCAGCATCCATTTGCACCCCTCTCTCATTCTTTGGTTTGCAACAAGTACTTCTAGTACCACCAAATGTAATTGGAGAATCCCCTTTCAGTTTGTAATAATGGATTGAGAGGACAACCTCCTCTTTTCTGCCATAAATACTGGACACCCTAACCAGGCTTCTTAGTTATTTCCTTATGATTAATGTTCTCTAGTTCACCTTGCGTACCTTTCTTAACCCTAACACGCACACATTTTCATGTTTAAGGGTCAGAGGTTGCACTGAAAGAGAGGAGCCTCTTTTAAACGAAGTCCGCAAGGACAGCTGCCATCCATTAAATTCAGGGGGGAAAAAACACGTGACGGGCGGGTTGATGCCCTTACTCTCAAAGGAAGCATTGGCTCATGAGAGTGAAATGCACCTGCAGGGCCGGATCTGGACCTTTTGGCGCCCGAGGCAAAGTCACATTCATCTTCCCATTTGGTGAGGAATTTCAAAAAGGTGCCCTCTTCTTTCTTTTTTTCTTCCAGTTTTTGAGCTTTACTCAAAACTTAGATTTTCATCCCTGGACAATTTCTTCTTCTTCTCTGGGACATTTCCACCCTATTTACAGAGTAAGTAATTTTAATTACATCAGCACCCATTGCAACAATTCTATGAAATTATATTCAACCCTCGGGCTAGCTCACGGAGTGCAGCCGTTACTGCTTCGCTTTTTAAATTGTGGTTTTCGGAAGTCTTTTCAATTTTGGCGCCCTCTAAAATTTGGCGCCCCTAGGCCGGTGCCTGCTCGGCCTAAACCCAGAGCCAGCCCTGTGCGCATATTTTATATCCTCCCTGCTGTAGATCATATAGGCATATTGGTGCTATTTGCACTGAACTGAATAGTTCCCTAGATCAGGGGTGGGCAACGTCAGGGCCACAAACTCTGCCCCTTCCATGTGATTGGCTCCCACCTGCAAACCCCGCCCCCCAGTGCTTGTGATTGGCTCCCGCCCGCAAACTCCGGCCCCTGGTCCATGGAAATCCCAGAAACCCCACTCCCCACCCCCTGGTCCCCGGTTATAAATATCCAAATGGCCCTTGGAAGAAAAAAGGTTCCCCACCCCTGGCCTAGATTATCATGGTTATTGGGAGATTTCTCAGTCCAAACCATTTGCTGTAAAATTATATAAATATCCAAGCTTATACCCTGATGTTTACATAACATTTACATATAGTATTTCTTCCTACTTCTGTAGGAAGACTGTTTTTCCTAAATGATTAACTGCAAATGGAGCAGGGAGTCTGGCTTACCATCCCTGATAAAAATAGAAGAAGTTGTAGAAACCAAAGGAATGAACAAAATGCAAATTGAAGATTAACCTAAAGGAGACTGTTGCTTGAGAATGGCCACCTGCCTGCTGAATGTAATCTTTTTGTAACATGCAGAGGGCTTTTCTCTTTTTTCCTTCATCCCATTTTGTTACCTTTTCTTTTTGCATCATCTCCATCCAGTTTTGTTTTCCCCCTTTTCCTTTCCCTTACCAGGGCAGTTTCTGTTTTCTCCTACTCCTTTTTTCCTTCCGTTTCTGTTGGAGGGATGGAAAGGAAATGCATGTTTTTGTGTGAGAGAGAATGGTTGGTATATGGAGATGGGGATCAATGAATTCTGGTAAAGAAGGCGGTGGCAGTGAAGTAAAGAAGTTAGAAGAAGCTGACCCTGCAGAAAAGCGGGAAATCCCCTTTTTAGGTCCGTGTGTAAATGAAATAAGGCTGTGAGCAAAACAATAGGGTCGCGTGCAGAGTCACGTATGCAGTAGACATCTACATTGT
Source organism: Charina bottae (assembly GCA_023362775.1). NCBI lineage: Eukaryota > Metazoa > Chordata > Lepidosauria > Squamata > Charinaidae > Charina > Charina bottae. Next base: position 1,001,998 of record JALMGJ010000052.1, on the reverse strand, counting down.
TTCTATGGTAAAAATGCCGTTGTACGTTGTATAAATATTGGGGTTTTTGAACCCCTTGGGGTTCAGACTTATAGCAGCCAGAGGCATTCTGAACCTTGGGCAAATAAACCTTTCCTTCCTTGAAGAACTTGCGTGTGTCCCGTTCTTTCCCGCAACACTGGGGTACTTTATTTTATAGGCAATTAATTATAATTGATTGATGTATCATCAAGTTGATGTCAACTCTAGTGACCACAGATATAGACCTTCTCCAGAATGGAGATCTGTCCCCAACTTGACTCTTCAAGTCTTCCAGTGGTGCACCCATTGTCACTATAATTGAGTCCATCCACTTCCTGCTGGTCATCCTCTTATTCCGTTCCATCTTTCCCAGCATTACAGACTTCAATCAAAGAGAAATTACAGACTTCTCAAGAGAGGTAGGTCTTTGCATATTGTGTTCAAAATATGATAATTTGAGCCTAGTCATTTGCAGTTAGTAGTTAAAAGTTAGTAAACATTTCTATTAATATATTTTAACCTTTTGGGGGGGTGTCTTCTGGACTACACACTAACACATACCTGTCATATGCACACTTTGAGGGGGTGAGGGTTTTAGGATTGGTTTTAGCTGGAGTTAGCCACCCTTGGTTGATAAGGCAGGAAAGCTAGCCATGCACAGGATTTTTGTCTGTGTTGATAGTTCTTTTGTCTATTCTAGCTTTATGGAGGAGGGGAGATCAGTTTAAATTCAAGGTCATCTTCCTTTGGGGTAAATATAATATTCTAGCCTCATAGCTAGTGTGAAGACCTGTGAAAGTACAATATTTCTTTTATAATACCTATGTTCTCCTAGTTTTGGACTACTGCTATAGATGAACATGTGGCTTTAATGATCCTAAATCTATTGTCAGAAATACTGCGTGCATCTCTGTCTCATTCTCATTGCTGTCGCCATCGCCCATTCATTGGTCTTCACGTGGTCACTGCTTGGGTGTCACTACCCTAATTCTTGCACAGGACATGGAAACAAAGAGGAGGAAAAGTAGGTCTAAGAAGCACCAGAAGATTATACTGTTTCCCCCCTTCATGGGGGTGGAAAAAATCCTGTGCAGTAAATTCACAGAGATTACACAATAGTTGTTAATGGTTACATTAGAATGATGTCACAATGCTTCTGGAGGAAGGCATGGCATTTTTTCTTGAACTTATATCCACTGAGAATGGACAATAATGATATGCATATAGGAGTAGGAAACTACTTTATTAGCTGTAAATGTAGGAAATTACTGCAATAAGGGTTGTAGACAAAACAAAAACAGCTGCAGATATGACACAGGATAAAAGAGAGAAGATTGGTGTCAAAACTAATAATAACCAAGCCAAAACAAAAACCTGCGATCAAAGGGCCAAAAAGAAACTTTCTGCCACTCTTTTGTAAGTATATCATTACTTTGACCCAAGGACAGGGAAGGATCACTGGTCACTGTTGGAGATCATCTTTCTTGGGCATTTGCCAGTTACTTTGAGACTGCATCTGACTCGGGAACATGGGCCTAAAGGAGGCCCCCATATCTTTTCACTGAACCAGATTGAAGGGTGTTATTAGAGTTAGGGCTACACATTCACACATACAATTGAAAAATACAGTAGGCAGAAGGGGTGTTCACTCTGGTATCCCATGCTGTTGTTGTAAAGAGCATCTTACAGTGAACTTCTGCTTGCATCTGGAAAAGGATCCCAATTTATGTAGCACCTTTTGGGAGGGTGGAAATTTTCACTGGAACCATGGCAGAGGTTCAAAGGTTGAACTCTCCATTTCCCATGGAAGCCATTTCGGGGTTCCCTGTGGTTGTTATTTGCAAATAAAAAGCAGCTGTAGATGAATTTGTCTAAGGTCATGTATCCCTTCCATTGGTTCATAGGAGGAATGCCTTGTCTAGAATGCTGCCTACTGCAGTGCATGTATCACTGACAGAGAAAATATGCTTCTTACCTCAGAAATATTCTGTAATGCATGTACAAAGCTAGATTAAATGACAAAAGTTTATTGCTCTGATTATTAGTACTAATAGTACTAATACTAATAGTAGTAGCAGAAGATACTTATTTTATAGGGTAAAAACTGATGCAGAGGGGCCACTGTTAAGACTTGTGAGAGATAGAAGATGTCAAGATGGTCAGTTAGAGATACTGAGTGGAGGGAAGGGGAGCCAGAGTGTATCTTTAAATCCATTTTTCAGTCTCAACTAGAGTGATGGCTTTCTGAAACCACAGACCCGTCCACCTATAAGTGTTGCCACTGAATTCCCAGTAGGCCAAAGAGAAAACATTCAGATCTGTGACTGAATTAAGAAAGACCATTTATACAACCTGGCAAGTATAAATGAAGCCAGCTGGATGATCTGGGAAGAGTAAATATCTTTATGAGGTATCTATCTAGACATCTATCAGGTGCTCCCAGACTTGATCTGGAAGGAAAAATGCCCAGGGTCTTCTACAATTTGGGAGATTTCACTAATAAGGAAGGGCCTAAACCCACAAAGTAGATCTCAATCCTCCATGAAAAAATAATTGTTCCAAATAATCCATATGGTCTAAGATCACCTAGAATAATAATGTGTGTGTGTGTGTGTGTGTGTGTGTGTGTGTGTGTGTGTGTATTCTAAGTATAGCACTGGATTGTACCGGATGGTAGTTTTCCAGAATCAGTGAATCCAAATCTTCCCTCCTAAACAAGCATCTATCCTGTACCTTACAAGGTCCAATGAGGATCAGAAGGGCATTAACAACTGGATTCAGATGTATAGTACACCTCAGTTTTTGAAATGCTGTACTCAGATTTAATATAAAACAGTCCCTGCCTGCCAATGAGCAAATCCAATAAAAATGGAAAGAAAGAAGAAAGCAAGAAAAGATACAAATTTGTACCCAAGGTTTTAATAATTGCTGTTAGCTTTTCAAATGGCCCCTGAGAAAACCATGGTGGGAAAGGAAGGATCAAAAGGGCCAGTATGCCACTGATTTTGCAAATTTTCAATATAGCCTGCCTCAATACAAATTCAGTCTCTGTTTACCGATGTTTCAAATCTACACCAACTCCCTCCTGTGAAAAAGACCCCAGCTTTTGATTTAAACCTACAATGCCAATTAGTTCAGGTGCACACAGTTTATCTTCCTATGTTGTTTAGTCTTCATCCATATATAGAGTTCCCCGTTGGGGGAGATGGGTGGTTATATAAATTAAATAAATAAAATAAAAATAAATAAATATATCTCTTGCATTCATCATGAATGCTCTCAAGTTCATACAACAAAGGCACATAGAAAATTATATTATTACTACCTGGCTCCCAGTCCTGAAAAACACAACTTGCAAAAGGTCAACGAACTCTACTCAACCACAGAAATATACAAACAACTCACACAATAGATGTGCTAATCCCACACACGACAGCACCGCACCCCCTAATCACCACAACAAGCCCTCTCCCAATCTCTTGCAAATGACCTCTCAGCAGCTATAAACACCAGCAGGAACACACACCCTCCACTTGGGCACAGAGAGAATCTTCTAGCTGTGCTCCTGTCCTCTGAAGATGCCAGCCACAGCTACTGACCTGCACCAGCTGCCCATCAAAATAAAACCTTGCTAATCATAGCCAAGAAAGCAGATAGAAACCATTAATGTATCTAAAACCTGAATTCAAACTAACATCTCTTAAAAACTGTTTCAGTCACAGCTACACAGCTACGAAACGTTAGGAAGAAAAACTGCCAGAACACGGCCACACAACAACCATCATATTACTAGTTGCATTGCTGGTTGGGGAAATTCCCTAATCTAGATTACTTAGTTAGTAAAGTCTAGCTACAGTATTAGTTAATCCTGTCAGGCCACGAGTGTCAGTCCAAAGGCACTTGGAAATAGAGCTTTATGTGTGTGGCGGGAGGAAGAGAAGTTCATTAGCAAGATGCCGTCCTATGCTGATGCAACCACTATCCAAATTATATTAATATTGGAGTGGAATTTACCCATTTGATTGCAGTTTTATTATATCATATTCTTACAACATAATTAATATTTAATCTATAGAATAAATAGTGGTCTGCATCTCTTTTTAATACATACATTGAATCAATGAAACAGTTTTTAAGAGATGTTAGTTTGAATTCAGGTTTTAGATACATTAATGGTTTCTATCTGCTTTCTCGGCTATGATTAGCAAGGTTTTATTTTGATGGGCAGCTGGTGCAGGTCTGTTCTACTGGGGGTACACAGCTATGGGAATTCTGAGATCATAAGCTCTTTCTTTACCCATGTTAAGATGGTATTCGAAAACTTGGTAGACATTCTGGAAGGCAAAAATCAATTATCCCTCGTAGTTTTGTTTACTTTAAAAAATCCATTAAAACTGCTGCTCCTATTTTTTTTAATGTCTTACCATGATTTTTTTAAAGACATGGTGTTATTTCTTTCTCTTAGCTGCTTGGGATATAAATAATTTAAATGAATGAATGAATACAAAGATACATACATAAAAACTTGGATTTTTGCAGGAGCCTTTTGGAGACTGAGGATGAACTTTCTAATATCCAGTGGGATTCAATACCTATGGACGTAAAGGAGTGGTTAACAGGCACTTTTGCAAGGAAAAAAGAGACATACAGACTGCAACCTGATGAAATAACAAGTGTTCGGAGTATTTCATATACTTTAGAGAATGAAGTTGTGGTAGAAAGGCAAGCATAGATTTCATAGCAAATTATGAGTTTATCAGAATATGATCTAAATCATGTAGTTGATTATTAGAAAAACAAATTCCAGAATCAGAGCTGGAATTGACCATAAAGAACATCTAGTCCAGGGATTGGTAAACTATTCCAGCTTTAGGCAAGAGTGTCAGAGACTACATGCCAGAAATGGGTGGTCATGCTTTTTATTCCTGTGGCAGTATAAATATAGGCTGTAATCACTGCTGGGGCCATGTAATCCCTGCAACTGTGAATCTGTGCAGAAAATTCAAAGTTTGAAAATGAAAAATGAATCATGCTAATGCAACATCCAGCCCTTAATATGTGTGTCCTTGAAGCAGCTATTTAAAAACCAACACGTTCTTGCTTGCCAATCCCATCTTTTTGTTTGGCAAGGAGCCTGTGGTGGCCCTTGCAACGGATAAAGCAATCTCTTTGTTTTTCTATTTTTCTCTCTCTAACCAATGTCTTACACAGCCCCAACTTCAGTCAGCCATATTTTACCCCTTCAGCCATCCATCACTTCCACTAGGAAGACTTATAAAGCTGCAATACTGGAAAACATCTGGCTCAGCATTGACATAATCACCCCTTAAAATTCATAAAAGCAGGAGGGGAGAAATGGAATACTGTGGGAAAATAATACAAGATAGTGCTTGGGCAGTGTGTGGTTGCCTCGTGAGTGAACTGGATGTAATGTTTCGATTAAGGTTCTCAGTCATACAGGTGGAACAGTCTGTGGCTTGAATCATGTCAACTGGATTTCTATTTTCTCAGTGGAAATATTAAATCCTTAAATCCTTAAATCACCCTAGAAACATATTTAAGGATTCCCTTACTAACTTTGCTCAGACTGAAGAAGCTCCTTGGATAAGGAGCGAAACGTTTCCACTGAGAAAATAGAAATCCAGTTGACATGATTCAAGCTACAGACAGCATAAGTAGATGTTTTTCTGGAACTCTCTTGCTTTTTCCATGATCCAGCGAATGTTGGCAATCTGATCTCTAGTTCAAGAAGAAGAAGCCACAGCTGGGAGGAAAACAGCTGGGGCTGGAGGTGAAGAGGAGAGTAAAGAAATGCTTGTCCAAGTTGAAACTGGGCAGGAATTACCTCTCTTCGGAACCTTAGTCGCATTCCAGCTTCTTTGTCTTTCCCAGTGCATTGTTCTGCCATTAGGTTCTTGTTTTGCCTGAGAAATTTATAGCTGATGGAGGGAAAAGAGGAGGAAAATAGGGAAGATTCCTAGTGCTGGACTGTAGGTTGAACCACACTTTCTCCAGTAGACAGTGCTACATCAGGTCCATCAGTGGATTTCTTCAAGATGCAGACTGGCATAATACAAAGATGACACATCTGGGTGAGCAGGCCTAACAAGCTGCCAAAAATACAGCACCCTAGCTTTCATCCTATTTCTACAAGACAGTGAAAATCTAGAGACTTTTTACATGTAATTTTTAACCACCGTCAGTATTTACCACTACACAATGAATGTATAATACTTCCTTTTCAACTGCATTCTCATATTTACTTGTTGCAAGTTCTACTGTCATGGACCAACTCCTTAACTGAAAAACTCAGCGAGATAAAATGTACCTAGTATTCAACTCTTTGCATAGGAAGACCTATCTAGAGGGATGATCATCTGACCCTGGGATTGAGAAAGCAGAGCTAAGAATTAGTTACTGTGAAAAGCACTCATGCATTTCCCAGACTGTCTTTTTGCCTGAGAACAGAGAAATGCAGTGTTGATGGGATTCCTTAGTGCTCCAAGATTGAAAAGAAGTATGTGGAGGAGAGGAGAAAGAAGGATTTAACAATTTTGGGGGGAACAAAATAGGATTGTGCCAGATTCTGGGGGCGGTGGGGGAGAAGAACCACTTGATTTTTCTTCTACCTTAGCTTTTGCCCCTAGTATGTTCCTATGCTAGTGGAGATGTTCAAGGAAGTCAGCAGTTGTCCAGGGTTAGCTTGATTCTGAATGCATCCCTACTTCAAAGGGCCATGACAAAACTGTGAGACAGTCTAGCTCTAAATCACTCCCTTCCAACTCTTAAAATTGAAGCTATCTGTAGTGGTCCCAGGTTTGAAAGCTGGGTCCCCAAGAATCCCACTGGACTCTTTCTTCCCAAGGTCCTGTGGTTTAAAGATCCTGGTGCCAAGCGTGCCTCCACCTAACTGTGGGGAGCTTGATATGAAATGTCAAATTCCACCCCCCTCCCTAATAAATCTAATAAAAATCAAATAACCCCCCTAGTTTTATACAGTAAAATAGATTTATTAGTAAAGCCAATCAACTTAGAGAAATGCAATGGGGTGAAGTGTCACAGGTGTGAGAAAAGAATGCAAGAAGCTTGTGCTTAGAATTAGCAGCTTGGCCTTGCTCTCGCGCTCACTCTCAGACATGCACACACCCCCTTTCCAGAGTTCCTTTAGGAGATCTCAGTCCAGGTAGGGCAAGCTTAAAGGGTCTGTGCATCCTAAACAGGTTAATGGCCTCCCCTGGTGGCACAGCTCCATTTTTTTCTCTCTCTGGAGGGCAGTCCCCAACCCCATGCCTCCCATTACTGGGCTTGGACTCTTTCTCTCTCCCAGATCCCAGTACGGGTGCCCATCAGTGGGGCACTTTTTCTCCTTTGCTTGCTTGCCAGATGTTTCCTCTGTTGGCCCACTTGCTGCCAACCAAAGCTCCTGTTCCTTGCAATCCCAAGTCCCCCTCCATCTCTTTTCAATATTGAGGGAGGAAAAATTCTGTTTCTTCATTTCTCCTGATTCCTACTTTCCTCTGAACTCTTTCCTACATCCCCCCCTCAGCTTCTTTTCCTCCTCAGCATGGCACTTTTTGCCTGTCTGGCTAAACGTCTGCTCTCTGCTTCTCCCTTTCCCTAACCTATCTCGTTTTCTTCCTGTATACCCTCTTTCCTTCAGTTTCTGCATCTTCACACCTGACGGGGCATTATCTGTGGGTTTCAGTCCAGTTCTTGGAAGCTGGTTGTAACATTTTTGTATACATCAAAGCACCAAAGGCAAACCTGGCGATTTTTCTGCATGTCGAGCCAGAGCAAGAAGCCCAGAGCCCAGAGCACATTGCACAGTGATTGGCCTTTGCACACACAAAGCATCTATCTATCTATCTATCTATCTATCTATCTATCTATCTATCTATCTATCTATCTATCTATCATCTATCCATCCATCCATCCATCCATCCACCCATCCACCCATCCATCTTCTATCACTGCCCATCTCCTCCCAAAAGGAGGACTCACAATGCTGATGGGATGGTCCTTCAGGCTCTCCAGTCGGCCAGATTGTCCAGGCATAGCTGGATAAAACTGAGTATTTGGCCAGGCTGCTGTAGTGGATTGGAAATACTGGGACAAGCACCAAATGAAAAATGTAACTTCAATTTGTTCCTTTTAAATGGAACTTTATAGCCATAATTATTGGTTATGGGTGAACATATCTTCTAAATAATTATGTGTATGCATGGCTATTTAGTTCAGTAGAACTCTGAGTTCTATAATACACCTGTATTCTGTCACGTCAGTTTTAAGCAGAAGTGTAGCCAGGGAGCTTAAAGTGATACCTCTTAACTAGTGAAGCTTTCAAAATTGTTTTAATAATCAAACTCTGTGCCATATCAGAATGATTAGGGGAAACTTAAATAATGAAAAAAAATATCTGGATGCACTGACTCTTCCACCCTCCATATTCAAGCAAGATATTTTTATCTCTTCATTCTCTAAATAAAACAATCCGAACCAAGTTTTCTGAGCTTTTATTAGCCAGAATGCCATCCAGCTCAAGAGCAGTTCTGTACATGAGAGATTCAGCCCCCAGATATTTCCCCCAATTCCTTAACAAATGCAGTTTTCTGGCAGTCTCCTCAATGACCCTTTTGCAGCAAACTTTAACCATTAATTACTCCTAAAATCTAAACGCCACCTAGATTTGCATGTGTGTTTGAAGCTCTACAAGCCCGAAAACGTTTCTTCTCCTCCCTATCTGGGCTTCCAGTACAGGTAGTTCTCAAGTTACGACCATTTGTTCAGCAACTGTTTGAAGTTATAGTGCTGAACGAATGGTGGTTACAACTGGTCCTCAGAGTTATGGCCATCCTAGCACCCCCATGGTCACATTATCACAATCTGGGTGCTTGGCAACCTGTTCGCACTTACGACCGGTTGCCAAGCATCACATGATTGCCATTTGCAACCTTCTCTGCTGGCTTCCCCAGAAAGTCAATGGGGAAGCCAGCAGGAAAGGTCACAACTTGCTGGGGTAAGTCTCCCCCACCCGTGCACCCTCCCCAGCCCCTCTGCACTCATGCTGTGCTGGTCACTCACACACCCCGACCTGCGCGGCATCTCGTGCACCCCCGTGCGCCATCCCCAACCTGTGCACCCCCGCATGGCGCCTCTCATGCACCCTCCCTGACCCACATGGCACCTCTTGTGCTCCCTGTGCACCCTCCCCAACCCGCACGGTGCCTCTCATGCACCCCCGCACACCCCTGTGCACCCTTCCTGACCTGTGCGACCCCCCTCATGCATCCCCTGTGCACCCCCTCACTCACCTGCCTGCCAGCCTGGGACTTGCAACTTCCTGCCGGCTTCCCCACTGACTTTGGTTGTGGGAAGCCAGCAGGAAGTTGCCTCACCTAACAAGTCATTTGCACAAGGTAGGCGGTGAAGAAATATGATAAGTAAAACAACCATGGGATTCAGTTAACAATGGCAACCGGGACTGCAGGGATTGCTGTCACTAAGCGAAGTGGTCACACTTTATGACCGTATCACTTAGCGACAGAAATTCCTGTCCCAATTGTTGTAAGTCAAGGACTACCTGTAATAGACTGCTCGCAGTACAAATAGGCAAGTACAGGTATTCCTCATTTAACAACCACAGTTGGGACTGGCAACTCCATTGCTAAGTAATGCGGTTGTTAAATGAGACATCACATGACTGTGACTTGTGATTTTACTGCCAGCTTAACCATTAACTGATTGTTGGAAGCTGACTGTGAAGGTCGCAAATGGTGATCACATGACTGTGAGATGCTGCAATGGTCATAAATGCCCATTAGTAGTGAAGCACCTGAATCTCGATCGTGTGACTGCGGGGATGCTGTGACAATCATAAGTGTGAGGACCAGTCGTAAAGTCACTTTTTCGGCACTGTCATAACTTTGAACAGTCGCTCAACAGGGCAGTCATTAAGGGAGGACTACCTGTACTGTAAGCAGACTCAGTGAAAGAAGGCCATTTTTGAAACTCCTGGATTGTTCCTACAAACGGACTCCTTGATTGGTAAAATTAATTCAGACTCCTAGGGTTTCCAGAAATTTGTTCTCTCAGCCTTAATTCTTCTTCCTACTAGAATAGTTGTCACTTCAGGCATGTCAATTTGCCAAGTTTTTAACTGAACTAGGTCCTCAGCCAAATACAGGGCTTTCTTTCTATCCTCTTAAACTTGGTTTTCTTAACGCTCCCATTGCTCCCTTTTGTCTTACACAGTATATAAGAGTTGCTTACTCTTCATCCAACTTGCAAATACTGTATAGTCTGTTAAGGGCTGCAGCTGTATCTGAAACCTTTTAGGAAAATGAACTTTGGGAGGTTTACAGGGCAGTCATACTATTCTATCCATAAAGCAACACAAAATCGATACTCAGTTAATGAAGGTAGCCTTCTGAGGGCAGTGAAGCTGAATGTGTCAAAGGAAGAGGTCTGTTAGGGTAGCTATGCAGAGAGAAGGAGAGCTAAGGCCATGCAGAGTTTTCATGATAAGGGCAAAATAAGTAGAGAAATTGTACAGTGGATTTATCATAAGCTCGTCCATCCCACTGAGCTATGCTGCAACCATCCAACTGAGTGCCTAACATGTTTTCTCAAGATTACTTTGAGATGGTATGAAATATGCTTTTAACTTTTTTTTATGAAACAGCCAAATCAAATATGTCAGAATTATATTTCATAGCTTGTGGTCTCCTCCTTATATGCCTCAGTTGATGCTTCACCTTTCCTTCTTGATGGTAAGTTTTGGTGAGCATATGGATAAATGGCCATCCTACTAGAAATTAAGCTTTTTCCTAAAAGGTTTCAGATACAGCTGCAGCCCTTAACAGACTATACAGTATTTGGGACAACTTCTTACTTTTCCTATTTGGGACAACAACTATTCCTCCTCCTCCTCCTCCTCCTCCTCCTCCTCCTCCTCCTCCTCCTGTAATCTACAATTAGATTCACGGTCAAAGACTGGTGAAAACTTAATAATTCAGCTCCTAACCAAGGACCTAAGAATTATTAAGGTAGCATCTGAGGATATAGGCAGTTCCAAGCAGGTTTTTTTTTTTTTGGCAAAATTAGGGTGTTCAGGTCTGATAAATTCAAAATTTCCAAATATCGAGGAGTCCTTTAGGTATTGCTCCAAGGGCTCCAATCAGGTTTGGTACAACAGCGGATTTCTTTTTCCATAAGCATTCAAATTCGATCTGCAAGTCCCGGTATTTCATAATTTTTTCAGATTGCTTTCCCTCAATCCTAGCATCACCCAGTAAAACAACATCAATAAACCAGACTTCCTTCTTTTCAATGATTGTAATATCAGGCATGTTATGAACAAAGTACCTGTCTGCTTGGATTTTAAAGTCCCATAAGATCTTAACCAGCTGATTTTCCGAATCCTTCTCAACTTGATGGTCCCAGTGGTTCTTGCTACATTCAAATCCAAACTTCTGGCAAAGTTTCCAATGAATAATTTTGGCAACTCAGTCATGACGCTGCTCAGTCAGTTTGTGAAATTTTGCTGCAGCCACTGATCAAATGGTCAATTGGTTGTTGTTGTTGTTGTTGTTGTTAGGCATGTGAGTACCTGAACATCATCTGATCAGGAATTGGGTTGGGTTTTCTTAAAGAAAATCTTGGGAGGGAAAACAAAGTTAACCACAGCAGTATCAAAGACTGATTGATGCTGTCATATTTCCCACAGAGCTAGTTCTTTTTTTTTATAACAAGAATTTTATTAAGTTTGAAGTAAAGATAAAAACTACAAAAAAGTAAAACTACAAAAAAAACTACAAAAGTGTGAAACACAAGAAGAAGAATTTTTAAAGATTATATAAAGAAGTGACTTCCGACTTTCAACAACAAGAATATACAGCAATTTCCATAATCAATCCCTTACTCTATATCAAACCAAGATCACATTATTTCTATAAATCATTCCATTAGCACATATACAAATCACTAAATGCAATTGCTCCTTCCCCTTATATTAAAAAAGAAAAAAAAGAACTACATAAATGTCTAAATCAACTTCCTTCCCCCAAAAAACATTTATTGAATTATTTCCTTTCTACCACTATTCTATAGATTTCTGTCCACTATATAAAAAAATCAAATTATAAAAACATACAAATTGTCTACTTTTGTAATTAATAATACTACAACAGTCTTAACCCTATTAAACCTAAAAACCAAGCAATTATTATTATACCTTATAAAATAACTTATAGATCTTAAAAATCAAACAAACCTTAAAGGGAATCTAATAAATCTTAATCCAAATCATTAAAGAGAAATGAAATCATAAAAGCCTCATTATCAATCCAATTAAGCATTCTTGAATTTTTACCCCACTTCGAAATAAACCAAGACATTTACGTATCTCCATATTACACACAAGGAATTTTCCATACGGAAATCAAGCAGCCCAACTGCCCCCCTTAGAAGCTCAGAGTTCTCAGCAGAAAACCTCCCAGAGAACTTCCTCTTTCTTTTCCTCTTCAGAAAATCCTCTTCTTTCCCATAACATTCCCTCAGAAAAACAACTCAATTTACAATCTGTAACCCAGACTGTCCCTTTAACCCCTTCACCACCAGAATGTAGTCTTCATCTGGCCTTTCAATAGAAACTTCAGTCTCACTGTCAGTAGAAACATCTCTATCTTTGTTGGAATCTTGAACTTCTTCCATAACATCTTCAGCCAGTTGACACATTTTAAAGCAAATGTTTTCCGCAATGTCCTGAATATCTTGCAGAATAGCTTGACAGGAATCAGACAAAATCTGTTTGTAGGTCTGCTTAAGCTCACAACAGAACTCTGAGAGAATCTTGAAATCGTCCATGTTTCAGGCAGTAGATTATGGCACCCCCTAGATACTTGCCTGGCGCAGATAGGAGTTAATGAGTTAATAAGAAGTTTCCAAATGAAATTGAGACAAGGGAAGGTGTGCTAACAAGCAGCTCAAACAGCAGATTCAACATGTAGGAAAATATTAAATCCTTCAAATTCAGTACAAAAATAATAACAACAACGGGGAGGCAATTATTTATCTCAGTCCTCCTTAGTCTTTAAATGGGAAAACAAGCCAAAACTTTTAAAAGATTTTAAAAATTTAATCCAGAAATAACGATAAGCACCAAGAAATTCCACTTCTTCTTGCTGTAGAAAGCCTCTCTTAGGGTACATAAACTTAAAAATATATATAAATTGGGTGCTGTAGAAATGGGGTGGCTCGACCTAATGTCCCTTTAAGGCTACAGCGAGGCTTGGAAATGGTGACGTCCCCGCCTCCCGTCGTCTCTTACTGGATTGTCGCGAATGCTATTTGCGATTCTCTGGCTACAAGACGGCGTTGCTGGAGGGCAGATGGGATTATTCTGAGTTTTTTCTTTATTCATGAAAAAGCCCTGGGCTTCAGGAAATAGCCTGCCTGAGCTCCCTCAAAAAAGCCTCTGCTGCCAGTTCTGTCCGCGGAGTTCGCAGATAGCTGCTCAGTCGGCCATATTCCCACCAGAAGTTCCCCCACAGAGCTAGTTCTCTAGAGTTCTACATCTTACAATACAATTTGGTATACAGATAGGATGCGGATATGGATATGATTAAAACCGCATGGTACAGTTTATATAAAAAGGACTTAAAGGTCTTTGATATTTTTGGGAATATATTTTTTTCTTCTCAGGTGGGCTATAATCAAGTGAATTGATGACTTGCCTATTATCTGGATGAAAGATTGAAATACTGTATTGTCATGGACTTGGATGAGTCAACATGCTCTCAACATTAATGTTGCATTCTTTCTGTATGATGAGCTAAAAGGGGATTTTTATGTAGGCTATAGGTTTATTTACATGCTGTGTTACTTATAGAATACATACGCATATAGAGTGCATGATATACCATAGATCATACATAGTGACTTGTTTTTCAACAAGAAAAAAAGTTGGCAAAACTTTTAAAGGAGCTGTGCATTAACAGCCTTTTTAAAACTTGCACACTGTATTTAATAATTTCCTCCACCAATCTTAGGAAAAATTGGTATCTAACATTACTGCCCTATGGGAATCTAGGGCAACTTATAAGATTAGAGGCATGAGCTTCAGAAGTAGAGGCAGGTGGTGGATGTATAAAGTCCAAATTTTGGGTTCTGGGAAAAAAATCTTTCCTCTATGGAAGACTGAAGTGGGCAGGCCTGGTCTAACGCTCTAACCCCTAAACCACATGGTGTATCAGTCTCTTAACTGTGTTTGACCAACTCTATACATGGGATTGTAGCCTTAGCATAAAAGCTGACTTATGTGTATTTAATTTGTTCTCCTAGGGAGTTCCGCATAGCCACTAGTTCAATCGGTATGGCTTACCCATTGGCAGTAGTACAAGCTATGAAGGTGAAATCTTTACTTTTGTTGTCTTTCAATAAAATGATAGGATAAGTCTTTCAGAAAGGGCAATTTTAAAGAGGGCAAATAAAATAGAATCTACTTAGGTTCCATAAGTAAACTATATGGAAAATTCCAATTTGGGGGGGGGGGGAATTCTGGTAAGGTTTCCCCCCAGCTTCAACAAGAAATATTTATTATTTGTTACTGGTGATGGGTGTGTTAAAAAATGTGGCATTGACCATATAGTAAGAAAAGCCCAGAAGGAAGAAAATCCTCCAGAGGAAGAAGGAATTGCTAAACCTAAATGCAACAGCGATAGAAAACTTCCTTCCCAGGGCTAAGTGTATTTACAGTTGACAGCTGAGTCTGCCCCTCAGCCAGTGGTCCTTCTCAAGAGATGCTCAGCAATTCTTCTGAGTTGAGCTGTCATGCCATTCCCCATATCCCAGGGGGATAACTTTCAATTTTGGGGTGGTGGGAAGGTCCTGGTTATAAAACTCAAAGGCCTTGTTCAAAACTTCTCACCTCAGTTTAAGCTGGGCCAGATCCTCTCAACTCTGAGTCTCTTTCAAAACGGGGTTTGTCTTCTATTTTTTGTTTTACTCCTTACCCTTCCCTGCTCATTCCCTTCCTTAACACTACATAAAAAGTATAAACAAGCCAACAAGAGAGGGAATGTGGTTGCAGATAAATAGTTAGGATGCCTAATATCAGAACAAATACTTTCCTCAGCTTGGGGATTTCCAGGTAGAAGTGCAGATCTGCTCATACATTGAGCTGACTTCTCTCCTGGCAATCAAAAAAAACTCTAGCTAAGAAGTTCCCACTGTGCCTAACCCTCAGCTCTTGAAGTTCTACAATGAGACATGTCCGTCTAAAGGCACCAAATATCACTAGGGAAGCAATAGCATTGCATGGTTTGGTTTCGCCTGGATGGTCTTCGTCCTCATTAGAGGAGATGCCTGGTTCAAGTTCCATCATAGCTCCTGGTATCCCAGCATTACTATTAGACATCAGCACTGGGTTCAAAGCCAAGGCAAGCCACATGGCTTGAGCAGCTGCCACATGAGAGGCATCCAAAACTCTCTTCCTTAAATGCTTTTGCTGCCGGGAAAGGGTTTTTCATGTTTTATATGAACTATGGGAGTGGGATTAGGAAGCCATTGCTGGCTGTCAGACAAGCACCAGTTAGCTGAACCACCTCTTTGGTAGGGAGGGCAGGCTGTGAAAGACTGACAGTTCTTTGCATGCTCGGTAAATTTGCAGTTAAGACATGCCAGTTGCAGCTGCGTCCGACCGACCGACTCTATCATCTATCTATCTATCATCTATCTATCTATCTATCTATCTATCTATCTATCTATCTATCTATCTATCATCTATCTATCTATCTATCTATCTATCTATCTATCTATCTATCTCAAATAACCCCCCTCAAGACTTGCTTAATTTTCACTGTTTAATGAGAAGATTTGGGTGGTATCCTGGTCACCCCCAAGCTTACCCTGACAGACTATTCAGACACTTTATAAATCAGGAGTTGGAAACATGTGGCTCTGTGGCTGTTTGCTGAACTATAAGTCGTAGCCCCAGCTACCATGGCCAATGGCGAGGGATATCACTTAGATCTACTTTGACCAACCTTCCGACCATGGGATAGTAAGAACTGCCATCTTTAGGATTAAATTGTATTGGATATTTTATTGAATTTTTGTAATATTTATGTTTTTATTGATTTTAAACTTATGTTGTGAACCGCCCAGGGTCCCTCCTTGCGGGGGAGATGGGCGGGATATAAATACGTTTATAAATAAATAAAAATAAACATTGAGGGTTATGGTTTAATAATACTGGGGGTGAGGGAGTGTGTTCCTTATTGCTGTTGTAGAAAGACATAACAGATGCTTTGCTTATATTTTTAACTGGTGGCATGAGGATATCTTTGCTGAAATATTTATGATTATAAGGAATAAGAAAACATGGACAAATATCTTGCTTATGGAAGGAGAAGCCAGAGTATAGTATTGTCACAGCTTTGCTGGCAAGCTCTGTTGCTGGCCCCGTTATCAGGTTGTACTGGAATGGTGCCAGGACCATCGATCTGAATTAATGAGAAACTCAAATCCAACCTGGATGTCATGAAATTATATTTAACATGATAGGTCTGTCTATGAAGGGTCATTTCATGCCACAAGTCCTGTTTTTTTATGTATATATATTTAAGGACTGCTGTGACCATATGGGTTGCATTTAAGACTTTGAGAACGTGTACAGTAGAGTGGTACTGTGGATTTTGTTCCAATTACTCAAATGAAAGTTGCACATTTATAATGCACATGCTCCTGAATTCTGCTCTGACCCCATTTGTTTGTATGAAATGTATAAGATGCCCAGTTTTAGAAAGCTAAAGTATCTGTATTTATGTTTTACATTTAAGTTTAAATTTTACAGTTCTTATTGTGGCTGAACTCCGGTTAAAAATATTTGCTTATTTGCATATGTTTTTCATCATTGACAGACTATCGATAAATGGGATTTTAATGTGTTTACCTTAGATGAAGTTAGTGAAGGACACAGCTTGAAATATATCATGTGTGAAATATTCACCAAATATGAACTTGTGACTCATTTCCAGGTCAGTAGCTAAATAGCACAAAAAAGATGATAAGGTAAGGTAAGGTAAGGTAAGGTAAGGTAAGGTAAGGTAAGGTAAGGTAAGGTAAGGTAAGGTAAGGTAAGGTAAGGTAAGGTAAGGTAAGGTAGGAGGGTAGGGTAGGATAAGATATATTACATATATATGTGTGTGTGTGTGTGTGTGTGTGTGTGTGTGTGTGTGTGTGTGGAAAAAAATACAGAAGTCCAAATTCTTAACAGGCTTAACCCAGAAGAGGCTTTTAATTCCACATTCTTGAATAAAACGGTAGGTTTTCTGATTGAAGTCACATTAAAAAGTCAGCTGTAGTCTCAAGAGAGGACTAGAAAAAAGTTTGACAAAATGAAATAAAAGGTGCATCTTTAAACATGAAGCAGACAGGCAGAGTCATTCCTTTCCACTGCCTCCTTGTTACTCTCACTCTTATACATACATGGACACACAATTTCAGCTATTAGAAATGGGTTGCAAGTTCTGGCAGTTGCAATCTCAACTAGTGCCAGGAAAATTTGTCCTGCTTCCTTTCCCAAACAATTCTCATTTCATTTTGAATAGAGATATAGTTTGGAGATCTGAAATGGACTGTGACGACTCACTCCTTTGATATTATCTTAGAAACTTTTAGCACAAGCCATGATAGGATATGAAAAAGTTCTTTTATTGATACAAGTGAATAGAACCGATGCAAAGAGCAAACTAAAAAATTTCCCACGCAAATATGTCTTAAAACCTGCCAGACTCTCAAGCACCCTCATCCACCCCTCCCCTCCTGACTCACTTCCCATAACTTTACACTGCCAGCCTTTGATGTTTCCAGATGGATGGCCTTGGAGCCTGGTTCCTCTCTTCCCCCCCTTAACACCTGCATGCCATTCTTATCTCTGATGGTTGCTCTACTGTCTGGCAAGCACTCTAGCTAATTACTACAGGCTTCGCACTATCTAGTTACTAAAATCCCATCTATCTAAGGCAACATCACTAACTAGTTACTACAAATCCCATCTATCTAAAGCAGAATGGCAGGATGGCACCCTGACATGGGCAAGGGTGCTTTGGATCCAGTGTAGGCACATGATAGCTGTGGAAGCTCAGGAAAACACATCTTTGAGTTAAGGAGGCATTAAGGAGGCAGCAACAGGAAGGCTCTAGGTTGATGAAGGCTGACACAGAAGTTGAACACACAGAGTGGTAGGAAGTGAACATGCAGTTGTCATGGACTATAATGATAAAATCCATCAGGAACAAAATAAATCAAAACAAATAAGATGCTTTGGTATTTCACACCCTTATGAGTTAAGAGAAAATCTAGCAAATTCCTGAACAGATGAGGAATTGAGCTCTCCCCCTTGATCTTCTAAAGATCTTTTTCACAGTGTCCTGGTAAGCATTGTTTTTGGGCATAATCGATGTATATCTTTTAAAAAAAAACCTCCAGTAATATTGAACACTGAAAATCAGTCGTTGATTTCATTTTATATTCTAGATACTGAATGTGAAGGAATGACATATTGTATATTTGAGCTTGTTAATAACTACAGTAATGTGCACATTCAATTCTTGCTCCCACAGATACCTGTTACCGTTCTAATTTCCTTTGCAAAAGCTCTGGAAGCTGGTTACAACAAATACAAAAACCCATATCACAATTCACTCCATGCTGCAGATGTTACTCAAACTGTGCATACCATTATGCTTCATACTGGAATGATGGTAAGAGATGACACAATACCCCAGAGGGACATAGGTAAAGGTAAAGGTTCCACCACCCACCCACCCACCCCGCACATTTGTGCAGTCGTGTCCGACTCTAGGGGCTGGCGCTCATCTCCGTTTGTTAGCCGAAGAGCCAACGTTGTCCGAAGACGCTTCCACGATCATGTGGCCGCATGACGCGCACGGAACGCTGTTACCTACCCACCAAAGTGGTACCTATTCATCTACTTGCATTTGCATGCTTTCGAATTGCTAGGTTGGCAAGAGCTGGGGCGAGTGCGGGAGCTCACTCCGTCACACGAGGCTAGGGATTCGAACCTCCAAACTTGCGATATTCCGATCGACAAGCCTGGCGTCTTACCCACTGAGCCACCACTCCCTTTAATACAGAATTAGTTTTGAAGCCTATCCTGAAGATAGTCGCATACTACATCTGACAACTAGATACATACCTGGAAATTAATAATGTACTTGGTATATTCAGTGAAAAGTATGCTTTTACTCATGAGATTTCCAATGGCAGATAAAGCTCTGCTAGTTCAGAGTCTGTTTGCCCTGACCTCTGCTTCCCCATCAGTGCAGTAAAGAAACAGGACTGGATGCATCCATAAGGTTGTATCTGTGTCCACGAAGGAGCACGTAATAGACAACTTAATGGTGCAGACTAACATTTCACCAAATGTAACCCAGGTTCTGCCTTCTCTCCTTTCCTCTTGTTGTTATTATTGTTATCCCATTCTCTCCCTGTGATGACTTCCTTGACAATATTTACACTGTATTCTCACTGGGACAAAAAACCAGCCAACCCAGTAATACTGCAAGTATGGAAAAATAACAGACCAAATTGCATGTTATGCACATATGATGACGCACCAGTACGTTTATGGAGCGTAATAAAGGCAAACAAATTTGTGATACTTTGATCCTTCAGAGAAGAGCATCAATTCATTTTTAGTCCTTCTCTTTGTTCTAAGTTCCATTTTCCAGTTTCTACAACTGCTGGATACTTTATTTCAGTCATGTCCAGTATTTTCCTTCATACCTCTTCCAAACTCCAGTATGTAAGTTCTCCATCTGTTTCTGTTTCTATAGCCCATGCCTCTAAATCTCAAGAGCCACTTTGGATGCCTGACATAGGGGGGAGAAGTTTCAGATGTAACCTTCAATGGCAGGGAAAAGGTCATCTGCAATCTGGCAGAGGAACTTCTGACTTATGCATTATCTTTTGATTTTCCCCTGTACCTCCCAGTGAAAGTTGTGAATTAATAAATTTGCTAAAGTTGTCAAGATGGGCATTCTAACCAGAAGTACAAGCCATTTACTTTCATTTGCATAAAGAATGAGTAAAGCATGTGGTTCTCCAGAAGTTGATAACACAGTTTCTAGCATCTATCAATAGTGACATCATAGTGCACATTGCATCATTCTTGAGTTACTGCAGTTTGTGCTGGTATGTCTGTGTTTATCAGAGCTATGAATATGGAGATTCAGAAGGAGGACCTCCCTGGACCTTGGCACGAGGTAAAGGGAGGGCGATAACTTACTTGATATCCTCCTGAAGTTGCCATTTATTGAATATGAGAGGACATTCATTGCAATAAAAGTCCTTTCTGCCCACTCCCCATCTTTTTTTAAAAAAAATAAGAGATTATATTTATAGATACTGTACACATTGTATTTCCTTGCACTAAGGAACATGATGGGCTTCTAATTCTTTTCACTAGCATTGGTTCACTGACCTGGAGATCTTAGCAATTATTTTCAGCACATCCATCCATGATTATGAACATACTGGGACCACAAACCATTTCCATATAGAGACAATGTAAGTCATCTGTCCTATTCTACCTGAAGCCAAAATTGAAAGATTGAGTACTTTAGTGAATTGTGGCTGATTCATGATATGCATAATTAAGTTCAGCAAATCAAGTTCAATCACAGCTGCAGAGATTGGTCGATGCTTGAATTAGCAGTCTGAGAAGAAAGAAAATTAGGGACAGGATAAATGAGAAGAGGAAGCATCAAAGTTTGGGGGTTGTATCAAGGTATGGTGGAAAGAGAAGTGCTAACTAGTGAAAGAAAGGACTGGCTGACTGGGTTTATACAGTACTATTTTTAAAATTATTTTTAAATGTTGTATGTTCCCCTTCAAAACCAGATGATAGTTTAGGGTGATATTTTAATTCAGCTTGTGTTTTCTAATATTTAATCACTTTAAGGTGTGTGTTTGTTTGTTTGTTTGTTTATGTGCATTGTTTCTGCCCTGTAGAGCAAAAATAGGGAGCCACTGGCTTAAAGGCTCGATGTGGCTTGGGAGGTCTCCAGCCGTTCTCTTGAATTCCTTTCTCTTTCTACAAGGTAACCTTCTTCTGCTTAGGTGGAGATTTGGAGCATTCTCTCCAAGCCTCCATTTTAGTGGAGAAACAGCCCCTGCCTGTGTCTTCCCCTCAAACACAGATAGGGAATTATTATTCCTTCTGAGGTAAGGACCTACAAACAGGGAGGGGGTGATGATTCAGGGCATGGAATGAAGCTTTCACTCCCCAGTTCCTACAGTTGATATCATCTGGCCCTAGAAATGTAGGAGCTAATCTGACTTAGTGTTTGATTTACTTTCCACTTACAGTAGTTGTAGAATGTCTGATATCCTAAAGTTCAGGCACTTCCTAAAGTCCAAAGCATTCATTCCACCACCACCCGCCCATTAATCCACATGCGTTTTATGTTTTTCACCTCATCTTCAGTGAACAACGTTCCCATAATGAGTTACACAAGGTAACCAAGCCCATTCTTTCCCACATAGTTACAGTCTAAAAGGCAGGATACAATATGGAAATGAGGTAGAAATCAAGAGGAAAACACACATTGTTGCATTAAACAGGTACAGGATTTTACATAGATTTGAGATGGAAACACACAACTGCATAAGTGAAGTGGAGTCTGTTTTGATCACCAAAAGTGTATGAAAGTCTTACATCCCTTCAGGTGCCAGAAACCCAACTCATCACTCTTTATGGCAGTGGGTGGACTTGAGAGTGAACTTCATTGTTGACAGACGGCTGGCTGGCCGGCCGGCTGGCTGACAATCTGCTGCTCAACTGATTGGGGTTTCCACTAATTGAAGGGGTGTAGGCCTCTCATACTTCTTCTATGATGAAAATACAATATATTCTACTTCACTTGCTTAATTATGTGTCTCCATTTTAAGTCTCTTTTTAAAATGTGCAGATGCTCTCTCTCAGCCAGCTGTAAAGTGTGCTGCTAAATAACACCTGTTCAAATAGAGTTTAAGAAAACGTTAAACAAAAGTAAACATGATGTGTTACCAATCGAAGAGAAGGTTTTTCGCACTGAAGATGTTGCCTAGTCTGGCAATGAAACGTCTGCAAGAAAACAACAAGGCTCAGAGAGCACCAAGGACTCCTCAAAAATGATGTGTATTCTCTATCTAATCTATTTATGAAGTTAAGTATACAATCCAAGCTCTTTTACATGGATTTAACATGAGCATTTTTTTGGGACTTCTGCACTAGGTCAAAAACTGCTCTTTTGTATAATGATAGATCAGTTCTTGAAAACCATCACCTGAGTGCTGCTTTCCATCTTCTACAAGACAGAGATACAAATATCTTAGCCAACTTAACCAAAGACCAGTGGAGGTGAGAATATATCGAGAAATGTATGTTGATATGTATCAACTAATATTGAATTGCCAGTTTCTTTTCAATCCCTGTTTCAGAATTGTCTTTACGGGGCTATATTAGAACCTGCACGTATGTCTCCTCAGATAGCCATAGACTATTAGGCCATAAGTGTACATTAGACAGGTAGACAAGCAAATGTGGGCTAGTAGCTATGGATTCACTTGCAAAGCTGCTATGATGCTTTTTCCATTTTGCCTATTTATTTATTGTATATATTTAGGCATTTTATCTACTACCGGAAAGCTGTCAGACTGGAGGCAGCTTGCCGGATTTACAAGATAAAAAATAATACAAAGTCAGTGTTTTGAAAATTGATTAAATAATAAAACCCACCATCTAATGCACAGTTTAAATGCTAAGATTAATAGTTAAAAAATAATTTGACATTTTGTATGGCAGTATTGGTTGCCATTAATTTCCAAAGGCCTTCTGGAAGAGCTGTGTTTCTACCTACTTTTGGAAGGCCAAAAGGGGGATGGGCACCCTTGCTTCTGAGGGAAGCTCTTGCAAAAAAAGGAAGCTGCCACAGAGAATGCCTACCACTGGGACCTCCTGGTAGAAGGAGACCCCTAGAAGTGCTCCCTACACATTCAGGTAGGATGGGCATGGAAAGGAGTTTTTAAGATATCCAGGCCCGGAGCCATATAGGGCTTTATAAGTAGTGACTAGCACATTGAATTGCACTCAGACACTGATCAGTAATCACTGCAGCTTGCATAGCAGTGGTATAACATGAGCATCACACCTGACCACTGAGTATGCATGCTGCACCAGCTAAAGTTTCTGGGTGATCTTCAATGGAAGCCCCACATAGAGCAAGTTACATTAATCTAATCTAGAGATACAGTATCTCATGTCCCTAGGGCTGCCTGTGGCCCTTTGGCCGAATTTCAGTGCTCTCCTGCAACAGGTCATTTCAGTCATCTAGAAAGAACTAACTTCTCTAACAAGTCAGCTTCTGTAATAGCTCTTAGGCAACTTATCCTCAGTACAGGATTAAGCTAAATTCATTCAGATTCTGGGTATACTGTATGTGATTTTGCACATAAGCTCTAATATACTTGAAACAGGGATAAAATTCAGGGGTGGGTGGGTGGGAAGCCCGTTCCTTATTGTAGCTTTTAAAAGATGAAAAAGAAAGTAACAAATCCTATAATAAATACTGTTCTGGAATAACATGAATTGATTCTCGTTTCCTGCTCAAAAGTCTTAAAATCCACTCTGTTCCCAGTCATCGGGTGCAAATGGCAGAAGAATTCAAGGGACAGCCTACCCCAATCACTTGCTCTTTGTAGGACTATCCTGTTTTTTCTCCTGCCTCTTAAATTATCAGTTCCCCACCACCACCCTCCATGTAAACCCTAATTGGATTGCCATCTGCTTACATTTTAACAGAACAGGCTTTCATGCCTGTGTGAATCTGATTAGAATCAGTCAAATCTTATAAGTTGCTGCAGTGCAGAACACCACCAACCATTTTCAGTAACTCTTTGAATCCACCCCAAAGAGACAGTTGTTTTCCTGCTTCTTTCATGTTGGGGATGTGATGACCATTTGAAAAATTTCTCAGAGGCCCAAGTATTGGGTGTGGAAATTCACTTGTCCACATTTGGAGATGGTCCAGGGACTTGATTCCATGCAAAAGAGATCTTTGAGTGGTTGCATTTGCCTCTTAGATGACAATTCCCAGTAGTTCCCCTCCACATCCATGAGGAAGACCCTCCATAGCTAAAGAAGTTGGTTTTGAGGACTATGAAATGGGCACATTCTCCCCTTTCCCCCTAAAAGGCATCCTTGTGCTATCTCAGGCCTTCTACCTCTAAGTCCCCATGGAAATACATCTCAGGAATCTTGGACAATCCATCATGCTGCAGAAAGCTGTACAAAGATCTGGAAGGGGAACGTTCTTAATTAAAGAGAAAATGTGTCCGTGCATGCTCTTGTCCTGATTTCAGAGCCAAGTTAAATAATAGTTCTATAAATACAGCTAATGTTTCTAGTGTGAAAACTGTCAACCTCGAATACAAGCAGGAATTGATCAGGATTGTGTTGAATAGGTTGTCTTTTCTCTCGCCTTAAGATTACCAAAACATTCCCTCTTTCGCCTTTTGAAGGGGAGCTTTCATTGGCAGGAGTTAACTGAAATGAAAGGCAGGAAAGGAGTTAAATTTCTTGAAGTATCCCCCTATTGCAATTTAAAATTTCACTGTTTATATGAACTGCAATCACTCAATATACCTTCAAAATGTTGAGAATATGGATCTGGATTTGGCATTTGGATATAAAATCAGGTATCAGTGCTTTAAGGACAAAATGACTCTGTTCACATACTTAGCCTTGACTAACTTAATGATAACTTCATGGAATTAATCCACTGGTCAGGGTTTTCATGACAAACTACTACAGATGAACCAGACAGCAGGGTAATCACGTTAGGCTTAACTGCTGTTGTTATTTGGTTTTTTACAAATGCAGCCAATGAGTACATGGAGTCCAAATGCTGATAAAATAAAATGCGCTTTTAAAATGTTGAACTTTTTCTTACATGTGATGTCCACAAACATGTATTAAATTAGTAGTGACTATTAAGGCTTAATTAACTTAATTAATTAATTAATTAATTAATTAACTTAAGGGGTGTGGTGGCTCAGCGGGTAAGATGCCAGGTTTGTCGATCAGAAGATCGCAAGTTCGGAGGTTCGAATCCCTAGCCCTGCGTGCGGAGTGAGCTCCCGCACTCGCCCCAGCTCTTGCCAACCTAGCAATTCGAAAGCATGCAAATGCAAGTAGATGAATAGGTACCACTTCAGTGGGTAGGTAACAGCGTTCCATGTGCGTCATGCCAGCCACATGACCGTGGAAGCGTCTTCGGACAACGCTGGCTCTTTGGCTAACAAACGGAGATGAGCACCGGCCCCTAGAGTCGGACACGACTGCACAAATGTGCGGGGGGAACCTTTACCTTTACCTATTAAGGCTGCAATTTTGTCTTTACACCTGGGAGAAAATAAAGTAACCTCCAAGGCTGACAATTGTCAGAGCATCTTAAAATGTTGATGTATATCAAGCAAATGTAATACAAGCAATTTCTGAAATATCAAAATGTCACTTTAATTTCGGGTTTAGGAAACAAGAATTGAAAAACAAATATTCCCAGAGACTCTGGGTGGTTTACAAATTGTTAAAAATATTTTAAAAATAAGGAAATAACACAAAACAAAATGAACAAAGATGGCTTAGAAAACAAACCTGGATGGGAACAAAGAAAAAGAAGAAAAGAGGGTTCAATCACCCTCATCAAAGGCCTGGGCGAAGAGCTACATCTTCAGGGCCCTTTGAGATACCAATAGGGTGGGGGCTGTTTGAATCTTGGGGGGAAACTCATTCCAGAGGGCAAGTGCTGCTACAGAGGAGGTGCACTTCTGGGGTCCCAATAGATGGCATTGCTTAATTGAAGGAACCCAGGGCACGCCAGCTTTGCAAGATCAAATTGGCCAGGCAGATGCCATGGGAGACAGGCAGTCCCTCAAGTAGCCAGGCCCTAGGCCATGTAGGGCTTTATAAGTAACAAGTAGCACCTTGAATTGCACCCAGAAACAAACTGGCAACCAGTGCAGCCCACAAAGCAAAGGTGTTACATGGGCATGCTGAGGCATGCCCATCACCGCTCATGTTGCTTCATTCTGGACCAGTTGAAGCTTCCAGGTGGTCTTCAAGGGCAGCCCCATGTAGAGTAGCCATTGCAGTAGTCAAGCCGTGAGGTGACCAAGACATGAGTGACTGTCTGGAGGGCCCCTCAGTCTAGGAAAGGGTGCAACTGGCACGCCAGATTAAGCTGTGCAAAGGCCTTCCTGGCCACAGCTGCCACCTGCAGCCTCTGCCACTTCCATTTAGGAAGTTAGAATTTTTCAGCAATCTCTCATGTTGCAGGATTTAGACTGTCTACTGCATGAGCAGTAATGATAAATTATAAAATTCAATAGTAGTAATTATAACATTTGACAGAATAAGGAGTATACCCCTTCATAATTATAAGTAATAAAAATAATCACCAAAATTCTCTTAATATGCCCTGCTTTTTTGAATTTAATCGTCTTCTCTTCTTAGTTTGAGAGCCAGTTTGGTGTAGGGGTTAAGGCACCAGGCTAGAAACCGGGAGACAGTGAGTTCTAGTCCCGTCTCAGGCTCAAAGCCAGCTGGGTGACCTTGGGCCGGCCAGTCTCTGTCAGCCCTAGGAAGGAGGCAATGGAAACCAATTCCAAAAACCGTGCCGAGAAAACTGCAGGAACTTGTCCAGGCAGTTGCTGAGAATCAGATATGATTGAAGGGCAGAAAGAAAGAAAAATCTTAGTTTATTTAAGAGCACCTTATGAACCTTATTCGTCCTCTTGAAATACCTTTCGTTTTTCAACCACCCATGAAAATCCAAAATTATCCCAGGGAAAAGTTCAGCTACAATCAGTCTGTATTTTCTGGCCATATACCATTACCAAATTTCACTGAAGCAGGAAAGTTAGAACAAGTAGTGAATGAATCCAATGAATAGGTTATAGAGGATGGAAACGGGTAAAAAACCCCGGAGCCATACTTTGCAGCCCCTACCCGCAAAATGTTTTTCCTAAGTAGAAGACAGTATACATTGCTTCTTAGGACTTGGTAATATTTGAAAATCCTTATTTCAACCACACCTAGAATAAAATTTTCCTTTGTCTGCTTTCAGGGAAGTGCGTCGCATGGTTATTAACATGGTTTTATCTACAGATATGTCACATCATTTCCAGCAGATGAACATCATGAAACATATTCTGCAATCTCTCCAGCAAGACGAAAGGTTGGTTGCATTGGGAAGGGACGCTGTCCTCATTCTGAATTGGGAGCAGGAGGGGGAATGGAGAGTGGTTAAGAATCCTAAAGTTTCTCTGGCTAAAAAAAGTGGATGCTTTTTTCTCAGGTAATCAGAATGTTCTTAATTTGGCAGGACACACCGAGATAAAATCATGTCTTTTTTGGTACATGTAGCTGACATCAGCCATCCAGCAAAGCCTTGGGAACTGCACCATCAATGGGCAGAAGCATTATTGGAAGAATTCTTTGAACAGGTGCTGTATTTAAAAATCTATTAGTAAGCATATATTACAGGTCTGTGCAACAATTCCCATTCAAAGGCAAAAAGCTGATCCAGAGCATGTAGAATGCAAACTTAGTACCTGTCTGCAACTTCTTACGTAAATCTTTTTAAGAGACTTTTTTTGACTCCTCCTCATCCCTGCCTTCCTTCAGCACTCCCCAAATCTACCATGGAGCATATGAAGAACGGCAAGGGAGAGGGGTAGTTTAACCCACTTACAGTGTCTATTTCACTGATGGAAGGAAACTGTAGGCTAAAATCTTCAGTCACCTTGTGTGACTCTTGGTATTTGTGCTAGAACGTATGTATCTTTCTTCCTCTGTTTCAGAAAAAGCATTTTCAAAATATTGTTCTTTTGAACTGTTTTCATAGTACAGCATGTTTAAAACATCACTTATTGTTGACAATAGCTCATGCTTCTGTGAATTCCTTCCTCCAATACTAGGGAGATAAAGAGGCTGAAATGGGACTTCCAATTTCTTCGCTATGTGATCGCAAGACAACCAATATTGCAGAATCCCAAATAGGTGAAGTTCACTTAAAAGCAGTGAGGAAGGAGGGAGGCAATCTTTGTTTTTTTCCACTCCTTTTATTTCTGACATTCAGATTGATACCCTTGTTCCTGACCATCCTTCAAAGGGAAGGTTCCAAAGGAGTGTCCTTAATGTGAATCTTGAACCTTTCCCCTCCAGTAACAACTAGGATACAAATAGAGGTCTAATTCGATCTGCTTCTTGGTGTTAAGTCAGATTATGCTTATGATTTCATTAAATTACACTGTCATACCTTCCGCTTCTAGGAGAAACTCTTCCCTCATCAGTCAGATTGGGGTAGTGCCTTTAATTATGGCAAAGCAACTATCAGAACAAAGAATGATTCCCTTTTACTTAGGTAATGCAATTCATCATCACATTGGCTGAGTTCATACATCACATGAAGCCATGATTTGTTTTACTGATGATTTGTTGAATCACATACAACATTACGTTGGAAACAATGATTTCGGAGGCTGCGGAAAAGAATGTGTGCCTTCGGAGGAAAGAAGTCCTGCTTCCATCTATTTTTTGGAGAGAGATCAAAGGTTAAAGTAACGCTTCTGGATGCATACGATGTGTGAACCCAGCCAATGATTTGCTGCAGAAAATCCCAGTGTAATTGCAATGAGCCAATAATAACGCCATGCATTTTGTAAATTGTTGCACTACTCTTAGTCAGGAGCAGCCTTCCCAAACATGATGCCCTCCAGCTGTATTGGACTACAGCTGCCATAAGTTCTAGCCTGCAAGGCTGATTTTGTAATGGTATGTGGGAATGACCTTGGGAGATGGTCAAGAAACGCAACCAAGGGAACGGTCAGATAAAAGGCAGTTGAGCCCACAGCAGGAACGTGAGCTGGGCAAGAGGCTCAGAAGGGACCCTCCCTAGTTTCTGTTGCCTGTAAAGGAGGCGGGGGCGAGGTGGGGGAGAGATGTACTTTCAGACTTGCAAGATTCTGTTAATGTGGTTTTACAATAAAGTAGAATTAGCTCATCTGGTCGTGTTTCCTGTCTGGTCTACCTCCTAAGACTGACAGATTTGGAGCGTAGAACTAATATTGTAACTTTAATGAGGCTTTTTCTGAGGAACTATTTAGTGGCAGTTATTTTCAGAGAGAGTGTTTTATGGAACTTTTGGCCATAAACTACACTCAGCTAAACTTTGGATTGAGTGAAGTTTATTTGTTCAGCTTTAAACTAAGCATTGTGTTTGGATATTTTCTTTCTTCCTTTTTTTAGGTTTTATTGATGTCATAGTAAAACCAATGTTTGCTCTTCTACTTGAAACTGTGGAGAAAACAGCTACTCCTATTACACATGAACCTGCTAAATCTCAGTGTGGAAAAAATTGGTGTGGACATTCTTGCTTATTTGTTTTAAGTTACCTCTGACTCCAAAAATAAGTTTCAGTTGATGGATATTAACTCTGTTTCAGCTCTCGTTTAAGAAATTTCTTAAAATAATTCTATCCAACTAGAAATTATAATGCCATGTCCCAAACACTTTATAGGTAAGGCAAAGAGCAAGATAGCACCCATCTTTCCATCCTTTGTTTCCAGGTCTAGGAACTAGTTAAACATGCAAATAAATCATCTTTCAACTCTTCCAAATATTCCTTTCCAGCTGTTTTCAGCATATTTGTGGGTATCTAGAAGAGTTGATGGGAAGAAAAGGGACTGAAGAAATACTGAGGAGGTTTGGGGCAGTTTCACGACTAGAGAAGTTAAACTTTTAGCTCTCTGACTTGCAATAGCCGCCCAGAGTCCCCCGGTTGGGGGAGATGGGCGGTCATACAAATTGAAATAATAAATAAATAATAAATAAATAATGAAATAGTGGTGGCACACAATAAGGGATATTACAGTACTCTGTACCAGCCCTTCTCAATGGCATTAAGGGCAAAAATAGCTGTAGCTGTGGGTGGAGATGATGGTGGTGTGGCCACTGCTTTTCCACCAGAGTTTTGGGAAGAAATGAAATAAGAGTTTAGCTCCCCTAAACATAGGCATATCTGTTCTTCTGTGTCCTCTTGCAATTCATGGATATTCTACTGGCTTCCACATTGGCTCAGACATTCCAGTCACTGGGATTTCGTTTGTGATATTGGGGCTCCAGGTTTTTTGGCAACGGAATCCCAAGTCACGTTCAGATTATAAGATAATAGCAGTATCTCATAATACTGTATCTGTTTGCTGGCTTATGACAGTAATACGTTGAATTGAATCTCACTATATGCATGGAATATATGTATATTATCCTCCAATTTGATTAGTTTCATTTTAGAGTGTTAAATTGAGAAATAGCAGCAGAAGCGGTTAGTGCCTGTGTGTGAAGCCCAGTGAGCAGATAAAGGATGTTGTCATGTGTACTGTCCCCCTCATCTTTCTGTCATGCACTCTGTCTCATGTACTCCACCCCTTGCTCTTTCCACAAATTTCCACAATTTCCACAAATTAAGTGCAAAGGTCTGAAGAAGATCTGTCCTCACAATTGCTTCCACACTTGTACAACTCCTGTTCAGACCTTCTCATGGAGACTGGGGAGAGTGTGGTAGGGTGGCGTGTTAATGTAGGGATACAGCAGCATGATGTACAGAACTCATTCAACTATTTTCATATAATTCTCACACCTGAATAGGATTCATTTCACAGCCAGATCTCTAGGCCATGTTATTTATCCTGTCCTGTAGCAT
Organism: Charina bottae; assembly: GCA_023362775.1. Classification (NCBI taxonomy): domain Eukaryota; kingdom Metazoa; phylum Chordata; class Lepidosauria; order Squamata; family Charinaidae; genus Charina; species Charina bottae. Next base: position 971,171 of record JALMGJ010000052.1, on the reverse strand, counting down.
CTTCCATTGCTTTTCCTATAATTATTTCAGTGCTTACTCAGCATTTAAGATTTGATCCTTTCTTTGCTTAAATGGGAATTTTGCAGCATTATTGATTATTCAAAAAAAAAAAAAGGATGAATATTCTGCTTTTGGTCAGCCACTTTTACTTCCCAGGTGTCCATTTCTGTACTGGGGGGAACGGAACACTGATCTTCAAAAGAAAATGTCTACAGTTCTATAGCAAAACAGTAGCACTCACATGCAAGAGAAACATACAATCAGCAACCCATCCTTCAGGAAAATATCCCCATGTGGAGTCCATGGTGCTCTCTGAGCCTTGTTGTTTTCTTGCAGACGTTTCATTGCCAGGCTAGGCAACATCTTCAGTGCAAAAAGGGAGTGGAACTTGCTCTCTGTTTATATACCATGGCTTGTCCTGCCTATGTTGGTGGGGGTGTTGTACTCTCCTTGGTAGTACCTTGATTGGGTTAATAAGCAGCAAACAACAACCCAATCAAGGTACTACCAAGGAGAGTACAACACCCCCACCCACATAGGCAGGACAAGCCATGGTATATAAACAGAGAGCAAGTTCCACTCCCTTTTTGCACTGAAGATGTTGCCTAGCCTGGCAATGAAACGTCTGCAAGAAAACAACAAGGCTCAAGGAGCACCAAGGACTCCACAGTTCAACCCTGAGCTACAAATATTCTCTTCGATTGGTAAATATCCCCATATTGGAAAACCTCAAAACAGCCCAAGTAGGAGTGAGCATGCTCAGCACTTGCAGCACGCTGCCTGGCTGTAAAGAAGCCAGTGACAGCTATAAGAGGAAATGGAATGGAGTAGCTATAAACATACTGGTGAAAAAGATCCATGCATGTAAAATGGTAGAGAAATTCAGCTTAGGGTAAAGAACAGGCACTTCTGATTTTTGTTTTTTCCATCTCCCCTGGAAGTTGGTTAATAAGTGCATACCATAAATAAACCACTAAATGTTATTGTAGGGCCCTCCTTAACTGTAATACTCATTTCTAATTGTGGAACTGTCCTGGTTATTATTAACAAACCTACTATCTCCTCCATTAATTCATTCTTTCAGGCTCACTTAAATTTTAAAGTTTGCATTAATTTAATTTGCATTTAAATACAATGCACAGTAATCCAATGACAAAATACAATTATATAATTTTAACAATCATGTCAACAATTCCTTCCTTCCTTCCTTCCTTCCTTCCTTCCTTCCTTCCTTCCTTCCTTCCTTCCTTCCTTCCTTCCTTCCTTCCTAGCAAAGAACAATCCATGGGGAATGATGAAGTAAATCCTTTTGGGAACAGCCTCACTAAAGATGATGAGGTTTGCCCAGAAAAACAGAATTTAATTGGCTTAAACCTATCAAACTTTCGGGACAAAATTCTGCAGAATATTGAAGCAAATAGAAACGAATGGAAGGACAGCAAGGAGGCTATTAACAAAGGTACAAATAGCATATGGTGACACACTCATGTTTGATCTTAATGCAAGTTTTTATCTAAACAAAATTGTATATATATTTTTAAAAATGAGCTGACTTGAGATGAAGGCAATGCCAATAAGAATTAATGCTGCCTCTCTATACTGTGGTTTGTAAAATCAGAAACAACCTCCCTTGAAAATTCATGATTCTACAGAAATGTAGACTTTCTTTTCCTTCCTTCCTTCTTTTTTCTTTCTTGAGTGCAAAGTTGCTCCTTAATTTCCTTAATAACTTGGGGGAGTAGTATGTTGTCCAACAACTGCAAAGGCCAGATAGTGATGAGATCCTGAAAGCAGAAATCAGATTTTAAAGGTATCTGACCTGTAGCAGCCAATTGAAAACAGAAAGCCAAGCAAATACAAACTGAAATGCTTTACTGCTGAGTTATAAACTTCCTGAGAGTAGCTGGGAACTAGGTGAGCCTGATACAATATAGGAAGAAAAGTAAACAGTATCAGGGGTGATAGAGGGATCTGTGATGGGGTGAGGGGGATGTGTCAAATGACAGAAGCAGCTTTGTGCTGTTGCACCGCAAGCCCCATTCTTGTGACATGTATGAAAGAGGGAGAGCTTGCATTGCAACAGTGTGACACTGCTTATGTTATTTTGTTGAAATCATTGGATTCCTTGAGAATGCCCCTGAGTGGGTATTGTCAGGGTGTAGCAGTCCAGAGGCAATAGTCAATTGCGTCTGGATGCATCCCCTTGACATGGGTTAGTTAGTAAGGGGGGACTGGGAGTGCATACACATGCACTAGAATAGATTACAGCTGCTTGGGGGAATAGAGGCTTGCGTTCCAACATCACCGTTAGAGCAGGGGTCCCCAACCTGTGGGACGCAGCCTGTTAGGAAGTGGGCCACGGGGCTCCCACCTGCAAACCCCGCCCCCCAGTGCGCGCGATTACCCCACCCCCGGTGCGTGCGATTGGCTCCTGCCTACAAACCCTGCCCCCCCCCCCGGTCCGTGGAAAAATTGTCTTCCACGGCTGGTCCCTGGTGCCAAAAAGATTGGGGACCGCTGCATTAGAGATTGTTTCGACGAGGATTCTCATCAAAGTCAGGGAGCTGGTATCATCTGGTACTGAACAGAGAGAGTGGGGGTGCGAAACTGGAAAGGAATGTAACCAGGCAGTTAATCACAGAAAAGAGAGGGGTGAGGAGAGAGGTAGATGGGAAAGTGTAAGGAAAACTTTTGAGCGGGAATCTTCATTCGTGGCTTCACTAGAGCTTGGTGCTGATCTCAAATAAAGAACTTTCATATATCCTATATTGGCTTGTATTGAGAGTTACTGGTTTTGGGATTTCAAAGACCACATACCTCACAGGAATGTTCTGACATGGTGTAGAAGAGTGCACAAATGATCTTGGAGAAGGTATATGGAGACATGGTTGTTGTGGGTTTTCCGGGCTGTGTGACAGAGAGAATCTTCTAGCTATGCTCCTGTCCTCTGAAGATGCCAGCCACAACTACTGGCGAAACGTTAGGAACCAAAACTGCCAGAACACGGCCACACAGCCCGGAAAACCCACAACAACCATTGGATTCCGGCCGTGAAAGCCTTCGACTATATATGGAGACAGTTAGCAAAACATGAACTTAGCTCAAGAAAACAAGAAAGCGTGAAAGTTGCCCCACCTTGGCTCACTTTGGTATAGGAAGTATGGAAAGGAAAATGCTATCAGGCTTTCAAGATTCTGTTGTTATAGCCTGTATCAATAAAGTAAAATTCTAGTGTTTCTTATGGTGTCTGTTTCCTGACCTAGCCTACCTCAAAGAGAAATTGCTATAATAATGGGTGATTTCAATTCAATTTATATAGATTATTATAGAAGTTAAGGTGTTGGACTGGAACCAGGGAGATCTGGGTTGAAACCACCACTTGACCATAGAGCTTATAGAGTGACTTTGAGTCTGTCATTATCTCTCAGCTCAGCAACCTCACAGGATCATATTTTGAGAATTAAATGAGGAAAGTTTTCCATGAGTGCCAGTCTGAACTCATGAGATATAAATGTAAGTGAAATAATTTAAAAAATGACTAAAATAAAAATAGGTAAGTTATTCTGCCCACAAAGAATTGGTCATGGAGCCTATCAGAGAGAAAGTGACCCTGGACCTAATCCTAATTGATGCCTAGGACATAGTATAAGACGAGTGCTGTTCAAATTTATATTCAGGTGGAAAATTGCTATGGAAGTCTGACATATGTAGCTCCAAAAATAAGGGTTCTGGTAAAAACCAAGTTCATGGGGAAAATAAAAAGAACAAATCCTGTTTAAACTTTTGAGATTACTCAAACCACTGTATTAAAAGTTCCCCTGGAATATATATGACATATCAGGAAAAGTGCCACTAAATCCAAGAAGTAAACAGAATGATTAATAAGCATTGTCAAGGAAGATTCTAGAGAAAAACAAAAGGCTTCGTTCAGAAATGGGTCTTTTCCAAAAAGGAACAAAAAAACAAATGCAAGCTTCCATAAAGGAGATGCAAGCAAGGAACAAGAGCCACCAAAAAGTAGTGTGTTGCTAGGATCAAAATGCTGAAAGGATTCTTGGTGTCAGCTTTTTCACTGCAGACGTTGTAGGGCAATCCTATGCCTGACATGATATCCAAGAAGGGAGACTGGGGAGCTGAGGCAATTAGTGGTAAACAGAAATGGTGTTACAGTGACAAACTGAACCCTTTAACTGCAGCTCCTGGGCTAGAAAAGTTGTCCATCCTTGATGTCTGTGCCTGCAGCCTATTTCTCCTTTCTAAATGGGAGCCCCGTGCTTGGCTTTCTGCATATATGGAAAGGACACTAACATGCATAACCCGGCTAGCAAAATTGTAAGAACAAATCCAATGAAATGGTTGTTGTGGGTCTTCCGGGCTGTGTGGCCGTGTTCTGGAAGTTGTGGTTCCTAACATTTCGCCAGCATCGAAACGTTAAACGTTAAAGCCTTCGACAATACATTAAATCCAATGAAAAGTTTGCACTCTAGGAAAATTCACAAGTGTTACATAATAGATTATTTTAAAAGTCTTTCTTCCCATAAACTTAACATTGCTTGAACATTCACTTTCTTTTCAGGAGAACCACTAGATAAGGAAAGTAACAAGGCTAAAAAACAAGTCACAATTAAACCTAAAGCACAGAAAGGGAAACCCCAGAAAACAACGAAGGAAAAACCCCAACCTTCCAGCTCCAAGATGTGTTGTACTGCAGCACAAAGTCCCCCACCTTGCCGTTGTCAACTTTGTATCAGCAAAGCATTTGAACCAATGGACGTCAGCTTCATAGTTTACAATGCAAACTCATCAGAATTACCACCACCACCAGAGGATGCTGATGTCATGGATGTCACAGAATCATATGGTATGAAAAGCCCTTTTCTGTCACAGTTGTTACCTTTGTAGAGTCATTCTTTTTCTTATGCAAAATGCACTCAAGCAATCTTCAGTTAATCTATAACCAGAGTTCATTATGAGTTCAGTTGGAGAAAAAAACGCTCTTTTTTATCCATATCCATAGTTTTTTCCCAAAGTTCTAGAAAACTATAGATGAAATAGATTTAGATACCAGGAAATCTATATGACACAAATGCAAATGCATAATACTATAACAAATGCAAAATTCTACTTCTGCAATGTTTCAAAAATATTTAAACATATACTGTACATGCAAAATTCAAACAAACTCAAAGTGGTTGTGTCTGTCCAAGCATTAGGAATCAAATGGAAGTTTCTGTTACCAGGATATGGGATGTTTGCCCTCTACAGATAACTAATGCTTCATGATGAGTCCTGTTGTAACTTTCACTTTACCAAATTCTCCTTGCATCTTTTCCCTACTGTCAGAGCTGTTCCATCCACGAGCTACCACATTTGGCAAATCCTATTTTGCTGCATCAGATTAAGTAATTTTATTAATATATTACACTATTTTCTGTTGCTGAATGTTCAGTTGTAAATGTTGAGTTGATGCAGAAAACTTTATCTACCATCTGTAACTTCCAACAGAGAATTAATCTTTCTAAACACTGAATCACTGGATTGTGGATGTGTTATATGTTCATGTCTTGATTGGGTCAGCTAACTCAGACTGTGAGTTCAGCAAGTATTTTGGTTAATGAAATGGCTTATTCTTATCACAGCTTTGTAAGTTCTGACAAAACATAGGTTTTAAGCATAAATCATCTGTGGAGATAAATGTTTATTTCCATCTTTATCAGTGTAATGGTTTTTATAACTTACATCTAGCTGTCTGCATATTGCCAATACTTCAATGCGTTTTTGCTGGATTATTTTAAAAAATCCTTTGTAAAATTGTCCTAATGATACATTTTATAAATCTAAGCTTATGATTTTTATCAGAAATTAACCTTCTTTTCTTTCTAATATAAGATACAGCACTACTTTTCATACAAGTTGACTTCATTGAATATTCCTTTTTGCACATCATTTTCTAGAGGAACTGATAGATAAAGAAAGTTCTTGGAGGAAAGCTGCAGGTCAGAATATAGACGCAAGCATACAAGAGATGAGAAACATGGTTCCCAAGACAAAGACCCTGCATCCTGATGAAAGTGATGATGTCATCATTGAGGAATTTATACCTAATGATCCGGAGCCCCAGAAAACGAGTGAACCACCTGCTACCGTTGCTCCAATGGATTTCCAGCAACCACCTAACCTTGGATTTTTAAAGTCAAATTTAACCAAAAGTGACCTGGAAATTTTTTCACTATGGAATGGTAATCTGCCACTTCATGGGTCATAGTTATGGAAAACTTTATTTAAAAAATTATGTACAAAAAGCAGAAATCAGGATAAATCACGATGAATATACAAATTTTGTATGAATTTTAAGAAATCTTTTTAAAAGGCAAAGGTTCCCCCCACACATTTGTGCAGTCGTGTCCGACTTTAGGGGCCGGTGCTCATCTCCGTTTGTTAGCCAAAGAGCCAGCGTTGTCCGAAGACGCTTCCATGGTCATGTGGCCGCATGACGCACGCGGAACACTGTTACCATCCCATGGAAGTGGTACCTATTCATCTACTTGCATCTGCATGCTTTCGAATTGCTAGGTTGGCAAGAGCTGGGGCGAGTGCGGGAGCTCACTCCATCACGCGTGGCTAGGGATTTGAACCTCCGAACTTGCGATCTTCCGATCGACAAGCCTGGTGTCTTACCTGCTGAGCCACCACGGGACATCAGATTTAAAACTGCAAAAACGAGGAATAGTGAGAAAATCCCAAATCTAAATATTTTTGGATTCGTTTTCCAAATGTAAAACTTTTTTTTTGTAAAAGTTACCATAAGTAACTTTTTAAATAAATGGCTGTTGTGGGTCTTCCGGGCTGTGTGGCCGTGTTCTGGAAGTTGTGGTTCCTAACGTTTCGCCAGCATCTGTGGCCAGCATCTTCAGAGGGCAGGAGCACAGATAGAAGCAAAATCTCTGTGCCCAGGTAGAGTGGCAATGTTCTATTTATAGAGCTAAATTATAGGAGATTAGGTGGGGTTTTTTGTTGTGTTGAAATGTTAACGAGTGGCTGATGAGCGTGATTAGCATGTTCATTGTGAGAAGTATTCCCATGACCTGGTGGTTGGACTGAGTTCGTTGACCTTTTGCAGGCTGTGTTTTTCAGGACTGGTAGCCAGGTTTTGCTAATTTTTAAACTTTCTTCTTTTTTATTGTAACTGTGCTGGTGTTTGTGAATTTCAATGGCTTCTCTGTATAATCTGGTGTAGTGGCTTTTGGTGTTGTCCAGTATTTCTGTGTTTTCAAATAGGATTTTGTGTCCTGTTTGCTTGAGAGCATGTTCAGCTACTGAAGATTTTTCCGGTTGCTGTAGTCTGCAGTGTCTTTCGTGTTCTTTTATCCTGGTGTGAATGCTTCGTTTTGTGGTTCTGATGTATACTTGTCCGCAGCTGCATGGTATGCGGTATACTCCTGCAGCGGTGCGGGGGTCCCTTTTGTCTTTAGCTGATTTTAGCATTTGTTGTATTTTTCTGGTGGGTCTGAAGACTGTTTGAAAGTTGTGTTTTTCCATCAGTTTTCCCATGCGGTCAGTGACTCCTTTGATGTAGGGCAGGAATACTTTGTTTGTGTGGGGCTGTTTTTCTTCAGTTGGATGTTGTTTTCTTGGTTTGATGGCTCTTTTTATTTCATTCTTGGAATAGCCATTCGCCTGTAGGACCCAATTCAGGTGCTTAAGTTCATTGTTGAGAAATTGGGTTTCACAGTTTCGATTAGCACGATCCACCAAGGTTTTGATCATGCCTCTCTTTTGTCGTGGGTGGTGATTGGAACTTTTGTGTAGATACTGGTCTGTATGGGTGGGTTTTCTGTATACTTTGTGTCCTAGTTTGAGGTCCGGTTTGCGTATGACCAGCGTATCTAAAAATGGAAGTTTGCCGTCAGTTTCTTTTTCCATAGTGAATTGTATATTGGGGTGGATGCCGTTTAGGTGGTCCAAAAATTTCTCCAGTTCTTCTTCAGTATGACTCCAAATTGCGAAGGTGTCATCCACGAACCGGAACCAGACTGTTGGTGTAATGGGTGCCGATTCCAAAGCCTGTTTTTCAAAGTGTTCCATGTAAAAGTTTGCTATGACTGGGCTCAGGGGGCTTCCCATGGCAACGCCATCCATCTGTTTGTAGAACTCATTCTCCCATTGAAAGTAACTAGTTGTTAGGCAGTGTTGAAATAAAGCTGTAATGTCTTCTGGGAAGATTTGCTTGATGAGTGCCAGGGTGTCCCTTACTGGCACCTTGGTAAACAGGGAGACCACGTCAAAGCTGACCAGTTTGTCCATGTGGTTGAGTTTTAGGGTGCTGATTTTGTTGATGAAGTGTCCTGAGTCTTTGATGTGGGATGGAGTCTGTCCGATGTGGGTCTGTAAAAGGGTAGCCAAATGTTTGGATAATTCATATGTTGGGGAGCCAATGACACTTACAATGGGTCTGAGTGGGATAGAGTCTTTGTGGATTTTGGGGAGTCCGTATAGTCTAGGTGAGAGAGCTTCTGTCTTGCAAATACGTTGTCATGGGAATACTTCTCACAATGAACATGCTAATCACGCTCATCAGCCACTCGTTAACATTTCAACACAACAAAAAACCCCACCTAATCTCCTATAATTTAGCTCTATAAATAGAACATTGCCACTCTACCTGGGCACAGAGATTTTGCTTCTATCTGTGCTCCTGCCCTCTGAAGATGCTGGCCACAGATGCTGGCGAAACGTTAGGAACCACAACTTCCAGAACACGGCCACACAGCCCGGAAGACCCACAACAGCCATCGAACTCCGGCCGTGAAAGCCTTCGACAATACATTTTTACATAAACTTTTTAAATAAGCTCTTTTTTTTTGGTAAAAGTTACCATAAGGTAAATCCCCCAAGCCAGTAGTAACTAGAGGCAACCCTTCTTCACTTCCAAGATCAGACAGTGTCAATGAGGTGCTGCCATCTGCTAAAAATTCATTATTGCATGTGACCATCTACAGTTCATCACTTTCATTTATTTTCATGACACTCGAGAATCATAGTTTTCTTTAAAAATTGTCTATGTGCAGTGTAGTGCAGTACAAGCAGAGAACAATGAAAACCACAACACGTTCTATATGCGATCAGTTTTACAAATATTGCTAACCCCAGCACTATAATAATAATTTAAAGATGTTATTTTCTCTCTATATAGAAGAAGTTATGAGACGTGCAGCTGAGCAGCAGAAAAAAATCTTCAGCCAAACATCGACTGACCCAACCCTGCAAGTGGCAGTGCAAGCCGTGCAAAATGGACCCTGTCAAGGAAGTGAAGGAGCTCCTGCTCAGAGTCCTGAAACCTTTATCTTACAAGTCATCTCCCTTGACTGTCCTGCAACATGCCCAGCTCACACGGGAGCAAACTGCGACCCAGGTCAACAGAATGCTGCCAATACTCCAGTCCCCATGAGTGCTACTTTAACAACATCAACTGTGTCTCAAGCAAATGAAGCAGACCCATGTGGAGCTGCAGCTGTATCCGTTACATCCTTGAGCTATGGGGTCTTTAAAATCCCCCAGTAAGTTGTTCCCTTGCAGAGTCGGGTTGCTCTGTCTTCAAGCAGAATAGGCACTGATATCACATACAAGGCCAGTTGGCCCAAATAAATAGAACTTTTGCCCATTGATTGTTCAATGTTAAATGCGGAAAATGTTCGTGTAGAAACCTGAAAAAAGAGCAGTTGCTTTAATGAGGCTTGTATGAGGTCCAGAATATTTCCAATTCATTTTCAAAGTGTGAATAGCCCTATTATTTTATTTTAACTCAGTGTGGGGGAGGGATACCATGAGAGCTGGTATGGACACCCTATCACAGAGCTTTCCAAACTTTTCATGTTGGTGACACACTTTTTAGACATGCATCATTTCACGACACACTCTTACAGCAGGGCACAAGGCAGGCACTGGGACCTGCGTGGAATCACAGGAGGTTTGGAGGCAGCAGGGCACAAGGCAGGCACTAGGGACTGCGTGGAATCCTGGCAGGGCTCGGAGGCAGCAGCAGCAGCCGCGACACACCCAGGCACTGCAGCCGACACACTAACGTGTCCCGACACCCAGTTTGGAAAGTTCTGCCCTAGCAACTATAGACCACATTGATGACTTTTTGTTTAGTAACACGGAGCCACTTTTGTTTGTTCAACAGACCACAGTGTTAAAAATCCTCATCAATATTTGTGAACATTGCCATAAAGAATAAAGTCCCTCTGAGCTGAGTAGAACTTAGTTTTAAGTAAGTGTACCATACCCTGCCTAATTTTCACATCTCTTTTTATTTATATAAAAGCTTTTCTAGACTTCTTTATATCCTTGGAGATTTAGGCAGCTGTTGTGTAACTTGTAACTTGTAGCTCTTCCAAGGAAGTCCTGTATTAATTTTTGTACCTGTTCCCACTAGATGGCAGCAAAGAGATACCCATTTCTTGTAGTTTTTTTTCAACTAGGTCAGCCTCCTAGACTTAGAGCTACCATAACAGAAATTCAGCAGCAGAAATCCAGATGACCACTAGATGGCAGCAAAGCTATATAGAACTCTGTCTTTGCTCCCATCTAATGGCCATCTGGGTTTTTGCAGGCCAAATATGGTAGTCCTCATACAATGCCTAGAGCAGAGCTTTCCAAACTTTTCATGTTGGTGACACACTTTTTAGACATGCATGATTTCGTGACACTCTTACAGCAGGGCATCATTTCACGACACACTCTTACAGCAAGGCACAAGGCAGGCACTAGGACCTGCGTGGAATCACATGAGGTTTGAAGGCACAAGGCAGGCACTAGGACCTGTGCGGAATCCTGGCAGGGCAGGTTTGGAGGCAGCAAGGCACAAGGCAGGCACTAGGACCTGCACGGAATCACAGCAGGTTTGGAGGCAGCAAGGCACAAGGCAGGCACTAGGACCTGCGAGGAATCCTGGCAGGACTCAGAGGCAGCAGCAGCCGCAACACACCCAGACACTGCAGCCGACACACTAACGTGTCCCGACACACAGTTTGGAAAACTCTGGCCTAGAGAACTGTAGCCACATTCTAAAAGCAAATTAATAAAGGGGCTTTCTTTTGAAGGTAGTATTTTCCTATCACTTTGCACAAATTTACAGTGAAGATTAACAATATGCACTGATACGAATGAGTCTGACATGGAGACTTTACTGTTTTTATTAAAAAGATACATGTAATTAGCTTGATTTGCTAGAGATGTCAGTTTTCAGAATTTAGTTTCTAACAATGGGGAAACTCCAGACCTATGTGTCAGTCATTTTGTTTTGACCAGCAAAACAAAACAAAAGTCACATTTAACTCGCTGAATATCAATACAGCCTGTACAGCACAGAAATTGACTAAAGTAAAACAAGCCATAAACTCATATAACAATACAAGTAAAATTGTAAGTTAAATTTTAAGAATTTGGGGCATAAAAATTAATATAGTAAGGCATTACACAATTTATATAAGGCAATTAAATGATTATTTAGAATAATAGAATAGTAAAACTACTGATCTAAAATACAGAACCATTATAATACTGAAAGCCATGGAAAAGTTGTAATTAATATTATATCTAGAGAAAATGTAGTGATGTAATGCATAAGGAAGAATGATACATAAGGAGTGATTATAGTTTCAAAACTAAAAAGGGTCCCTCCTTGGGAAGATGGGTGGTGATAAAAATCTGATAAATAAAATAAAAAAGTTTGAGTCCGATTATAGTGACTATTTATATTTTTAAAATTACTCTGGCAGCTAATGAAAATAACACAGAAATAAGAATCAATTGACAATAAGGACATAAAACATTGATTTAAAGTAGTGACTAAATGGACAGCTGCATTTGAAATGTTTCCAAACAGAAATGTCTAGGAGATGCTTGAAGAAAAATTAAATGTGTATTGTACAAACTATGAAACAGTATTTGGCTTCAGTCATCAAAGTAGAATCAGATTTGTCTGATATAGCAATTTGAGATAGAATAAGTGCTTACAGACCTATGTTCTTACAGCAAGCTCGTTTTACAGAAGTTTCCTCAATGGGGTAAACTTGCCAGAAAGTAGAAGCAAAATCATGGTTTGCTGTCTTCCTCCAGATGATTACACTGGTATGGAGATAATGTTAGCATATGCTTTATGTTAGGACCTTTAGATCTTTTAACTAGCCACACCCCCATGGTAGAAAAAAAATTGACCCAGGCATTTTTAAATGAGAGTATTGTATACAGATTTTTCAGTTTCCTATCAAGTTCCAGTCTTTCTGCTGGAAATGTTTAAAACCCTAGAAGGTGTCATGGAAGGGACCAGCTCCTGATTCTCCTTTGCCTACCACTGGGAATGGTGGAGGTGTTCACCCCATTTCCTCCAGTACATCTTTGGCCCTCTCCTGGCTTGTTCAGAATGGCACCATAATTCCTGACAAGTCCAAAGTTCCCCTTTCACAGTGCTGAGGTCATCTCGTCTCCAGCCCATAAAAATAGTTTGTTATCCTCAGTCTGATACGGCTTTAAGGCATATATAACCGATGACTCGTTATTGCAAAGGTGCGGTCAGTGACCTTGTGAGGGGGGTAGGACCAGACATGGCAGCTGGACGGTGGGTGGGGGCATCCACCGTTTTCCCTCTCAATTAGCCTTACGCTTCCTAAAATTTTCCCACGCCCATCTCTTCCCCATTCCTGTTTTTGAAATTATCTTCTCTTCAGGCTTCCAAGCAGATAACAGATGACTGGAGCTTTGTTATTTTGCTCAAGGGAGAAACAGCGTATTTGTGCAACCCTATCTGCGTAGTTCTCAAATGGGGTCCAGACAAATGCCGCCACCCTGCTCTTCCTCATTCCCCCTTCTGAAACAATGAGAGGCGTTGAACTGGGCTTCCGCGACTTGCCGGTTTCCCTATATTCCTTACTTGCGGTGCCTTCCCTGCCCCCTGCAGTAAGAGGCAAGCATGTCCTTCGCTGGCCAAGGTCAGCTATGCAGCTCTACAGGATCAAGCCGGCCTTACCGTCGGGGCAGGGATCCTCTCCTTCCTGCCTGGGGCCATTTCTGCCCTGACTTCCCTCTGGGTGTGTTTAATTATACTTGTCCAAATTAGAATCATTTTGGTACGTTCATTTATTTTAAACATTTTTATAGACACGCTTCTCTATCTGGGAGACGCCTCCATTTCCTTTCGCGTTATTTTAAACTTGCGCAATGCCTACATGGGGTTTGGGAGAAGGGGAAGCCAACGCAGCCGAGAGAAGGCTGCAAGCAGAACCCCGAGATTACCGAATTGTGTAATGATGTCAGATTCGCCCCCGTTTCACGGTGGCCCCGTTTGGTGTGAGATCTGGGATACCGGAGAGCGGTCCAAGCCGTACCCAGCGAGAGCAGGCGGGCCTCCTGAACTGTGAACGGCCGGACAGCGCGTTTCGTATAGGTCCAGCGTGGAGAAGCCGCCTTCCTCCAGCGGCGACGCTGGCGCCCAGGCTCCCCCCGCTCCCCTCTTCCCCGGCTTTCCAGGCGTGCTATCGAGAGGGCGCTGCAGCAGCAGCAGCAGCAGCAGCAACAGGGCGGGGGGTTGGGAAGGCTGGAGGAAAGCCCAGGCCAGTCCCTTCCTCCCACGGAGGGGACAGGAATGCGGAGGCCGCCCACATTCTCTGCTCGTAGAGCTGCGGGTCGAGGCCAGGTCGCCGCTCTTAAAGGAGCGCGCCCCGCCGGGATTCCTCTTGCGCCGCAGGCAGCGCGCGACCGGGACGCGGAGGCTTAGAGGGAAGACGCGGGACCGGATTTGGGAACGGCGTTCTCTTTAAGCGGCGCTGGCTGCAGTCTCTGTTAAGGGAAGGTGCGGGCATCTGCCGCCTTCTTGGCGAATTAACCCTTTCTCCGATTGTCTGGCGGGAGGCTTCGATTGGCTTAATATTCTCTGGGAATAGTGCTTTTCTTTTTCTCCTTCTCTGCAAATCGTTTTCTCGTCGGAGATTTACTTCCAAAAACGTATTGGAGGAACGTCGTTGTTTCCATTCTTGGGCCCCTTCTATTTAGTTTGTTGCAATGTTGCGGGACCTTTGCCCAGTTTCAGTTTCAGGACTTAGGGCCTACCTCGGAGATCTAGTTGAAGTGCTATCCAATTAAAAATAAAATCTTAGACCACATTGTTGTAAAATTTGAGACAGTATGGGAACCATGTCAATGTATACAAATAGAGCATTATCCTTCTCCAGAGAATTTTATCTTCTGTTAAGGATGTACAAAAAGAGATCTGCCAGTAAAATGACAGGGCAATTTCACAATGGTGACCAAGGTAAGTATTGACATTTCCAGATCCTAAGTATTTCTGGGCATTACCTCAGAAAGTTCTAATTTCTATATCCTTAGAATGTTTAAGCTCTTAGAGTTACCTTTTAAAATGAACAGAATAGAATCTTTATTGCGGTCAATGACCAATCCATAAAACACTTGCATACATAAAATTAATATTGATTGGTTAGTAAGGGGAACAGATTTGTCAGGCTTATTTTAAACATTTTTATAGACACACTTTGTCTATAAAATCATCTTACATATCACGTGACAGAATTTGGCCACACTTAAAGAAATGGACTCATTTGAATCTGAGAGTAAGAGGTTTAAATAGAGCTGATCAGAGTGACCAGGATATGTAATTAGGCGTGGAATGAACAGTTCACAGTGTCAGCATAAAATAGACAGTATAGTAAGGCAAGTTTGACGGCTTCTATGCCTCCTTCTGCCTCCTTCACCACATAGGCAGAGCCTGGATTCAAATGGAATCCCTTTGTATCTCCCCTCTAAAACTGTGATGGAAGTGTGTTAAACCATGTTAGGCTTAGGTACTCCTTAGTTTAGGAACAGTGATTTGTTTAAGTATCTAGTGCAGGGCTTTCCAAAGTGCCGCCGCTGGCGACACGGCAGCGGCGGCGACGGCGCGGGGGGGCGTGCGGCGGCGCGGGGGGCATGCGGCGGTGCGCGTGTGCATGGCGGCTGCCGTGCACGCGCCGCCGCTTCCGGGTGGTGTGGTGACACACCACGCTGTGTGTGGCGACACACTTTTGTGTCGCCACACACAGTTTGGAAAGCTCTGATCTAGTGGGTCTGTAGGGGGTGTGAGGGCTACTTAAACATACTCTGGGGAGAGACATCTAGTCTGTTTGAATGTCGGTGTCCTTGAGATTCTGCTGATTGCCTCTACTGTACCTTCTTGCCCCAGCATGTGCACCACCGGGCTTAAAGAAAAGCCCCAAAGTTCCAGTTTCTTATATATTGCCGTGGCCCAGGAGGAAACGTATTTGTCAGAGAGAACCTGAGGGATTAGGCCTGTGGGGGAAAAGGGCCAGTAAGTGAAAATATGTATCCAGGCTATAGATTCAATCTTGCTAACGCCAGCCTCACAACATAAGCTCGCATTTGAAACACAACAGGGGACCTGGAATAAGGTCCTGAGAAACTTAGTCTGAACCCTTCCCGGGGGGGGGGGGGGCGAAAGACTTGTATGGACCTGACTGCACACCAAATAATAATTGTGACCAGACTTGGGCCGAATATAGTCAAAGTGCAGCAGGGGTGTACAATGCCCCTTTAGTATAGAAGTAGGTTTGGGAGGGCTGTGGCAGATCTTCGAGCTTTTGGGATTACATACTGTATTCTGTGTGTAGGCTGTGTGTGGTTGCGGCATGGAATACAATACCAAGATACTTAAATGACTTGGCCTACTCAACTGGGTGGTTATTTAATTTCCAGATATGCATTTTAGGGCGTTTCACAAATATCAGGACCTTGGTCTTATTATAATTAATTTCTAGGGCTTCTATGTTGCAGTATTCAGCCAAGGCTTGCAATGCTCTTTTTAGGCCAATGTGGATCTGGGAGAGGAGTACTGCATCATCTGCATATACTGTGGGAGAATTGCTACATGCTTCCCTGGCAGTTTTGGGGGATGATGTGAGAGATTATTCATCCTGGCAACTATAGAATTGATGTAATAGTTGAATAGTGATGGTGCCAGAATGCATCCTTACTGGACTCCTCTGTAGATGGGGATCCTTAGAATAATGACCCTGGGGGACTGCACCTGACCCTTATAGTAGAGATGTCATATAGTTTATCGATGAGCAAAAGGAACCTTCTATTTATGGGGGAGTTTTGGAGATTGTGCCAAAGATTAGATTGGGAAATTAAATCAAAGACCGCTCTGAAATCAATGAAGGCTGTGTAAAGTTTTGCACGTGGTTTTGAGGTACATTGTTGCAGGATAACAGCGTGGTCGAAAACAGAACGACCACTTCTGAATCCAGCTTGTTCCTTGATTAGTTCTCCAGGTCTAGCCAGTCCTGAAACTTTATGGATACAAACTTTATGGATAGGTGTCTGTCATATATATTGCTGATGGGGCTGAATAGGCTGATGGGGCGGTAGTTAGCTGGAAGATTATAGAGGAGGACTATTAGAGCAAGGCCCCCGTCTTTGGGAGTCATTGCAGTCTGGTTGATGTATGTGAACCTCTCTGTTGTTGGCTTCGGTCAATAACAGAGCCAATACCGGAGTCTACCATTCCAAATTCCTTCAGGAAACCTCAGCTGTGATGAAATCTATGCCTGGTGCCCTGCCTGGGCTGAGATGTTTAATTAAATCTCCCATGTCAGTAGGTGTGACGGGGCCACTGAGGATATGAACTGTCAGTTCCATTGGGATCTGTGTCTCTCATGGGTGTGTCATCTGTCGTGTATAAAGTCCAGAAATGGTCCTCCCATTTGGCAGCTAGTATTAAAAATAGGGAGGTTGAGATAGTCTATTGGAAAGATGGGGAGTAATGTGATGCCAAAATATAGCTGTGTTCTTGGCCCGTGCCACGCTTATGAGTTGCTGCTAGCTGTCCCTGAGTGCCTGTTTCTTCTTTGGTTGACTCAGCCTCTTGTATTGCCTTTTCCTACTGAGGAGGTCTTGGAAGTATGTAAAGCAGGGTCTTCTCTATGTTTTCTGAAACAATTGATGAGTTCTTTTCTGGTGTTCTGACAGTGGCCATACCGTGGCTGATTTGGAAATGGAGGGTTGCTGCTCTTTGTGGACTTGGTTTTGCCTGCTCTAGTGAGAACTGGCTGTAGAAGCTCCTCAGTTCCTACAGTTCCTACAGTTCCAGGTTGGTCCATAACATATTCGCTTGAGAGCGAGAGAAAGTTGGAGGGATGTATACGTTAACTATAAACAAGGATTCCTTGGTGAATTGGAGCAGAATAGCTTGAGCATATTGGGTTAGTGTATCTAACAATGTAGCTTGACTCTTAAAAGGTAAAGGTAAAGGTTCCCCCCACACATTTCTGCAGTCGTGTCCGACTCCAGGGGCCGGTGCTCATCTCCGTTTGTTAGCCAAAGAGCCAGCGTTGTCCGAAGACGCTTCCACGGTCATGTGGCAGGTATGACGCATGCGGAACGCTGTTACCTACCCACCGAAGTGGTACCTATTCATCTACTTGCATTTGCATGCTTTCGAATTGCTAGGTTGGCAAGAGCTGGGGCGAGTGCGGGAGCTCACTCCGTCACGCGGGGCTAGGGATTTGAACCTCCGAACTTGCAATCTTCCAGTCAACAAGCCTGGTGTCTTACCCACTGAGCCACCACGCCCCCTAGCTTGACTCTTAGGATGACATAATATTGTATACTAAGCCCTCCTATTAGTCTGCCTTGTCCAGTGCCTTGCACAGCTGGAAGTAAAAAGGAGTTGTAATTATTTATGTGGTGATCATTGGCCTTCCAACTCTCTCGAAATAAAAAAATTAAAATTTGGTGATGAAGTTCATAAAGCTGGGGTCTTTGGATCCAGCATGCCACCCTGCCATGTTCCAGGACAGAAATGTCAGCAGGTTCCTTAAGCCTAATGTCAGGGAGATGGTTCCCCTTCAGATACTAAAGGGGCCAATGAATTAGAGGTGCATCAATCATGTGCAATTCCTCATAGGAAGCTGAATGGATTAGTAAGGGGTCATCATTGTGAGTTTGGTTGTTGGCCTCGGCCAATGACAGAGTCAAACTATTCAAGTATTGCATGAGATGATACCAGGAACAGAACTAAGTCAATAATTTGTGTGTGTTTTGACTCCAAATTCAGCAAGCTGAACTTAGCAAGCCAGTTTGATCCCTTTCTAGGACAGTAGCACACAGAGAGTGCACTTAAGCTTTTATTTGATGAGTTGTCTTGCAACGGGGCATTTGCATATGATATAAATGGCTGGCTTGCTGATCCTCATCAGGAGAAATGCACCTCAGCTCTAACTTGGTCAGGATACTCTTGGGTGCTGGAGATTGGCCTTGGGTAAGGCTGGGAGTTATCTGGTCTTGGCTGTCGCCTAGCAACGTGGCTGGACTGCCCACTTTCATCTGGGAAAACCCCTCTGGGGCATTTTGCTTCTCCAGCTGTCAGCAGGACAGAAGGGCTGTTATCCTGAAAGACTTGGAAGGGTGTAATATGAAACCTCCTTAAATAGTTCCTCACTCTTACCATCATTAGTGGAACCATTGTATATTTGAAAGTAAGAACCATTCTTGTGTACCTAGCATGGCTAGGTATTCTGGGTAGCCATTCAGTCCTGATAAGATCACTGTGAGAAACTTGACAACGCATCAACGGTGTGAGTAATAGCCCTCCTGAAGTGCCATCTGCCATAACTGGTGTTATTCTCAATTAAAAGTATTTTCCTGTCTGGCTGAAGAACTTGCTGATTGCCATCTTTGGGCTTGGGGGGTTGTAATAGGACCTCCTCCATTCTGTTACACTGCCCCCCATGATGGTTTGTGGGACCTTCTCCCCATTGGTGTTAATGTTTAGCAGTTTGTTTTCAGAGAGTCCACCTGACAGTTTAAACGTAAACTGTTCTATCAAGGATTTTAAACTATCGATTTTGTTCTTAGTCATCAGAAGTTGATCATAAACAGATATTACCATTTCTGCTGTCAGGAGCAGTTCTATCATTATCATTATCATTATCATTAGCATTAGCATTAGCATTAGCATTAGCATTAGCATTAGCATTAGCATTAGCATTATCAATCATTACCATTATCATTATCACTTTTTTCTCTTCTCTTTTTCAGGTATTTTAACTTTTGTTAAATTTGCTTTGTCTATCATTTACTTCATCAACATACAAATACATATATAAGTATATACACTAAGTAATAATACAGTGGAGATCTTAATATTAAGTAATTAGTTTCAGACTGAAACTATTGTCACATAACTACTACTTGGTTATGATATGCAGCGGTCCTTTTTTATGTTATACACAATTCTGGATGAAAAGTTAAATAACATTATGCTTGCAATGTTGACATCCTAAAATGCTATTAATATTGATAGAATTTTTACTTTTTTCTTCTTATTTTCAATACGTTAAGCTTTCTAAATAATACAATGTTCATAGTTTAAAATCATATTCCATAAATATTATGGAATAATATTAATATAATAATAAATATTAAATATTATTGCATTGAAATCTGCTTTGAAATGATACAATGTATCAAGATTTGTAACATTACAATAAATGGAAAAGAATAAATTGTAGTTGATGGTATTTTGCAAGTGCAAATAATTTTGTTTTTTTCAGTGAACATACTATGATGCTTGGGGGAAGAAATATACTATTGTTTGTGCTGTCAGGAAGCAGTTCTCCACCACCAGTTCCATGTCTGGTGTTTGTGGTCTCGATTCGTTTTCTGGCTCTACCCATTCGAGCAGGGTACTGTCGTTTGAGGGGCAAACAGATGGCTTGCCCGGTGGGTTGATAGGTTGTAGCAGCCTCTCGCTTGTCGGCTGGCCGGAATGTTGGTTATTCTTTGGTGGCTCATGGCTTGTCCTCCAGTGCTTCTGTGTTTTGGTTTTGTTTAAATATTTATATTTAATTTTTGGAAGGTTCCTTCTTAACCTGCTGTTACTGGCATTCCCCATCGGGTTTCGTTATTTACTTAGCTCCAGCAACACCTCTCACTCTGGATCTCCTCAAGATGCTCACGCAGCAGTTAGATAGCTATGACAGTCAGGTTGATAAAAATAATGCTCAATATTAGTAGATAAGAATGGAAGGATAAAAGAGGAATAGTAAAATGAATATATAAAGGTAAAAAAAGGTTCCCCCCGCACATTTGTGTAGTCGTGTCCTACTCTAGGGGCCGGTGCTCATCTCCGTTTGTTAGCCGAAGAGCCAGCGCTGTCCGAAGATGCTTCCATGGTCATGTGGCCGCATGACGCACGCGGAACGCTGTTACCTACCCACCGAAGTGGTACCTATTTATCTACTTGCATTTGCATGCTTTCAAATTGCTAGGTTGGCAAGAGCTGGGGCTAGTGCGGGAGCTCATTCCGCACGCAAGGCTAGGGATTCGAACCTCCAAACTTGCGATCTTCCGATCGACAAGCCTGGCGTCTTACCCGCTGAGCCACCACGCCCCCAAAAAATGAATATATAGTAATATATATATAAAACAATAGGAGATAAAAGAATAAAAGGCAAACGATTAAAAGGGATTAAAAAGATTTTGTGGGAGTTTAAATACAGAGCTGCTCACCTATTACTAACTTGGGTCCTCCCCGCTTTAAAATGAAAAAAACAACACTAGGGGATATGGACTTCCATGTCCCATTTGTTTCCCTGGAAATATTTAAACATGGTTAGCTTTTCTGTTCAAATCAGTGGGTTTTAACCGGATCTAACTATACTGAAGTGAGACTTATGTTTTCCTCACATCACATTTCAAGTTCCTCTTGATCTTAAAAATATCTCTCCATACTCATACCAAGATTATTCATACTCTCAAACGTGACTGGTGTGTGCATACAGATAATTACATTTCCCAGGAAATAGTACTGAGCAATTTGGAACAAACCATACTTGTTCATATTACTGTACTTTTAATGTTTGTTCAGTGACATTCCTTATAGCCCTTAGTAATCTAAGAAAAACTGTTTATAATTTTGGCTTTAGCTTAATAACAGAATTATTCATAAACAAAGACTGGCATTAAATTAGGACTGCAGTCTCAGTTACCACATATATCAACTTTAAAAAATAAACACTTTTGACCATTGGTTCTATGTTTAATATACAGTATATGCTCCAGCTAAGGAATTTTTCTAACCATTAGTAATTGAAATACATATCATATATTTGCAGTGGGACAGGGTCATGGTAAGCTGTCAGATTCTATTAAGAACATGCTGTTTTGTCAAAACACCTTAATTCTCAGGGACAGATATTTCAGTGCAACTAGCATTTTTCTAGAAAGTGGTGGTAATTATTTCATTGTTTTTCCTAATCACTAAAATGTCCATAGAAAATGAAAATTGAAAAATAAAAATAGAATACATTACAGTAGAGTACAACCATCCACAATAATGACCAAGAGGTAACAGATGTGGAAACATTTTGTAACTCAAACAAAATTTCACCAGCATCCCCACCACTCATGCTCTATCCGCTGTCAGGAAGAGACTAGAAGAGGACAGCACCCTTGAAAGGAGAAACCATCTCAACCCAAACCAGATCTGCCATCTTCTGGACCTGTCTCTTAACACCACTTATTTCTCATACAGAGGTGACTTTTACAGACAAAAACACGGCTGTGCCATGGGTTCTCCTGTGTCACCCATTGTGGCCAATTTATACATGGAAGAAGTGGAGAAGAAAGCACTCAACACATTCCAGGGAACGGTGCCCACCCACTGGTTTAGGTATGTGGATGACACCTGGGTCAAAATCAAGGCCCAGGAAGTACAGGCCTTCACGGACCATATAAACACTATAAATGCCAACATTAGCTTCACCAGAGAAGACACCAAGGACAACAGACTGGCATTCCTAGACTGTGAAGTCCTCATTGGGACCGGTGGCAAGCTAGAAATAGGGATCTACAGGAAACCCACACACACAGATCAATATCTGATGTTTGACTCCCACCATCCACTGCAGCACAAACTAGGAGTCATCAGGACATTGTCACATAGAGCAGAAACCATCCCCACCTCCATGGATTCCAAAAAGAATGAAAATCAGCACCTGAGAACAGCTCTGAAGGCCTGTGGATATCCAAATTGGGCCTTCACTAAATCTAAATCTACCAGACCTAAAACAGCGACAGATAGGGCTGAGACTCAGAGTAAACGGAAGAACCTGGTCATTCCTTACATGGCTGGCGTGTCTGAAAAGATAAAAAGGATATTTGGCAAACACCACATACCTGTATATTTCAAACCCACCAACACACTGAGACAGAGGCTTGTACACCCCAAAGATCAAACTCCAAAACACAAGAAAAGCAATGTAGTTTATGCAATCCAGTGCAGTGAGGAGTGCTCTGAACTCTACATTGGAGAAACCAAACAACCTTTGTACAGGAGGCTGGCCCAACACAGGAGAAGTAACAACACAGGACCAGAGTCAGCAGTTTATCTTCATCTAAAGGAAAAAGGACACTCATTTGAGGACATTAATGTTCACATTTTAGACAGAGAAGATAGGTGGTTTGAGAGAGGGGTCAAGGAATCCATTTATGCCAACTTGGAAAATCCTTCCTTGAATAGAGGTGGGGGCCTCAGGCACAATCTTTCCCCTATTTTCCTTCCTGCTTTGTCTTCTGTGCCTAGGAAGATTAAGACCATTTTGCAAGCTCAACAGCAGCATGGTAATCTTAACGATCCTCCTTTAGATGATAAAGGGACTTAGAAATAACATCTCAAAATAACCATGACCTAGCCCCAGGTGCAAGGTCACACAGCCACCTAGAAACATATTTAAGGATTCCCTTACTAACTTTGCTCAGACTGAAGAAGCTCCTTGGATAAGGAGCGAAACGTTTCCACTGAGAAAATAGAAATCCAGTTGACATGATTCAAGCTACAGACAATTCCACCTGGATGACTGAGAACCTTCATAGACATAACTCAAACAAACAAATCTTTATTACAGTCAAAGACCAGCAGAAGGAGGGTGGAGTGCAGTCAGTAAAAAGCACAGAAGGTACATTAAAATCTAATCTTATAACTGAAAAGTTAATAAAGTGGGTGCATATCAAATTTCAGGAAGAAGATATTCCAAAAGGCAGGCACAGCAACTGAGAAAACCGTGCCTGCAAGCCTCAGGCCTCTATTACTCTGCAAAAGTGGGAAATCACTAGTAGGTTCTCCTGGGATGTATATACTGTATCAGGCAGCCAAAATTGATTGGAAAAGTTGGTTGTGAAGTTACTCCAGGGCCAAGCCATCTAGGGTTTTAAAGGTCAAAAACAGCATTTTGAATTGCACTTAGAATGGGGAGACAGTGCAAGGCCCAAATCACTGTGGTCTCATAGGCTCATACCAGCATGTACCAGCCAACAACTGGGTCACTGCATTTTGGACCACAGGTCGTGGAAAGTTCTGGGTGGTTTTCAAAGGCAGCCCCATGTAGAGCAAATTGCAGTAGTCCAGCCAAGTGATGATGAGAGTGTGAGTCACTGTTGTGAGTTCCCCAAGATAGATATTAAGATAGTCACAAGATTTAATTAATTTTACTAATGACAAGTAGATTATACAGTACAGACACATAGAGATTTCAGGCTTCTAACAAATCTAGCTTGCTAAAACCTCCCATTTTCTAATTTTATAATCCAAATGAGATGGAATCAGGAAACTACAATCCCAGCAAAGTTCACTGGACAGCAATACTTAAAATCAATAATACTTAAGTATGTGAAATTGTGACTGAAAAATTAATACAATAACGGAGCTTTTAAAAACTCTAGACTGAACAACAGATGTAGTCAGATTTGGTTACTATTGCTAAGCTATATCAGTGTGTTTTGGCTCAACTTCATGAGCTAATTTGTGATAGAATTGTATCCCCTACATTTAATTCTACTTCTCAGTGCTTTCTACCAGCCTTTGAAATGCCACTGTGTAAATAATGTACGTTCATACAATATATGTGTGTTTTAGGAGAAAGGTGTGATATCATCTAAAATGTTATTTGCACAGGACAGATCCCTTTCTGAGCTCTGTTCCTTTTGGCAGCAGATAATTCATATATGGGGCGTGGTGGCTCAGCGGGTAAGATGCCAGGCTCGTTGATCAGAAGATCGCAAGTTCGGAGGTTCGAATCCCTAGTCCCGCGTGACGGAGTGAGCTCCCGCACTCGCCCCAGCTCTTGCCAACCTAGCAATTCGAAAACATGCAAATGCAAGTAGATGAATAGTTACCACTTTGGTGGGATGGTAACAGTGTTCCGCGTGCGTCATGCCGGCCACATGACCATGGAAGCGTCTTCGGACAACGCTGGCTCTTTGGCTAACAAACAGAGATGAGTACCGGCCCCTAGAGTCGGACACGACTGCACAAATGTGCGGGGGGGAACCTTTACCTTAATTCATATATGGATGCTGTTAAGTGCTGCCACTATCACCTTTCCCCAGCTAACTTCTACAGTAACAAAGGGAAGGAAGTAATAAATATAACTAATAAATATGTGTAGATTATAGTAGTTCCTTACAAACGCTTTTTGCATCACTAATAATTTATACTAGAGGAAGAGATCAGAAATGTATGAAGGAATTAATAATTAATGTAAGTTTAACTTTAAGTCTCATTTTCCTCTGTTAAACTGTAGGCAGTGTACTCCGAAAGCTCAGACAGTTTCTCATCTGGACAAACCTGTTTTAATATTTAATATTGTTGCATTGTTTAACTTAGTATAATTCCTATGCTTTTATCCGTTCACTTGTTTTTCAGATTTGTCTGTTGAAAGTTCAAAGCAAATGGGCAGCAACTCGGAGGGAATTCCTGAAGGGAAAGGCCCGTATTCTGTTGGATGTACAGACCTCATGACTGGTTATAATATTCAGGTACTTATAACTGCCATTCTTAATAAACCCTGATTTTACATTAACAAGAATGCAAAACAGCTTGCATGAAAATAAAACCAATCCAAAATATAAAGTAGTCTAGCATATTATCCATTTAGCATGATTGATTTCAGGTTAGAAGTTTTACTAGTTACTGCAGTTAGGCAACTGGCAGAATGGCATTTCCAAACAAAGCGGGTACCACCAAGGTACCTGTGCCAGTTGGTTTCTCCTTTCCTCCTTTGTCAGTTACGCATTATGTATTTTGAGCGTTATGGCACAAGCCCACTGCTGTCCCTTTCAAAAGACTAACTTGTTACACAAAAGACTCAGCTTTTTCTCTTTTCTTTTTATAATATAAAAGTAACCTGGCTTTTATTTAAAAAGCTCATGGAAAACACCCATAAATGTCTGTTTTGGACTCATTCACATCTTCCATTCATTTTGTTAAGAATAGCAAAGAGGAGGGTGTTTGCTTTTTTCATTCATTACAAAATAAATACACAATCCTATCCAAGACAATTTTAAACAAGGCAAGTTACAATGTGGGGACAGTATAATAATGGAATATAAAAAGGGGTATCTATTGATGGTTTTACAAAAGAATTCAAGCTCTTTTGTGATAAACAAATTTTCTATGTATAGAGCAGGTATAGAATTTCAGACTGCTGTAAAGTGCAAAGTTTTACTGTTTGACTGTGCTGATGTGGCAAAATTGCCATGAATCAGCAGATACAGATAACGATGGTGTCCAAACTCTACTTTGGTTATGGCCAACACTGAATACTTTCAAAAGGGAAATAATTAGATTTGACACACTGCAAGGTTTTGTCATTGGTAATTTTTAAAATGAGTTGGATTAAGGATAGAGCTCTTATTATTTATTCATGCTTTTTTTTCAATTTAACATTTAGAAGTAGCTTTCAGTAACTAGTTTTATTATTTAATACTAGGGGATTTTTTTGCGTCTGTATTATCCTTCCGAAAATGGTATGAATAATGAAGATACAACATGGATTCCCAGAAAAGAATATTATTATGGACTGTCTGATTTTCTTAATATATATCGGATATTAGGGGAGTTCATTTTTGCACGCTATGTTGGTAAGTTTCAGAGGGGTTGTGAATTGTAGTCACCAGCCCATAAAAAGCATATTCTTGGGCAGATGTGTTTTCAGTCTCCAGCTCTCAAGTGTGTGCATTTTCTATATCTGCTTCTTAGAAAAACAATTATGGTAGACACTAACAATATTCTGACTAGTGCTATTAGAGAAATAGATTCTTATAATTGGCCTTTAGCTGCTTGTTACTTATCATTTACAAAAGGATGTCACAACAATTGTTTCAGTAAAGGCAATATAAAAATTAGCTTCTCTACATCTATGCTGGGCCCACCCAAAGTTGATTTGGGTAGAAAACCATACTGTAAAACATAGAAATAAGTGGGGAGTCTTTGGTGCTCTCTGAGCCTTGTTGTTTTCATGCAGACGAAACGTCTGCATGAAAACAACAAGGCTCAGAGAGCACCAAAGACTCCCCAGTTCAACCCTGAGCTACAAATATTCTCTTCGATAGAAATAAGTGCTAAACAACTACCCCAGGTAGTTTAAGGCAAGGCGTATTACTCATAAAAGACACGTAAGAATCCAGACAAATTGCTCAAGACCTAAGAGCTTATTTATGTAACTCTTTGTGTCCATAGTGGCGGCATTTTTTATTCAGTTCCAAGGCTGAATAATTATGTCCAACAGAGTAAATTGAGCTTAGATTGGTTTATTGTGTTCAGTCTCAACAGCTCCAAACATTGCTAATGCTAAAATGGCCATCACATGATTAGTTTAGCACATGGCAGAACAATTTGTATTCACTGCCATGATTCTGAAAAGAACTTTTTCAATATGTTTATATGGGGGCTGTGTCCTTGGGAATTAAAATTTTTAACAGTCTGCAATAAGTGCTTCTTGAATTATTATTTTTTTAAAAAAGTTTTGCTGCAAAGCAGCCCCTCTAAGTCAGTCAGAGATCAAGGGACTCCACAGTGCATCTGATATCAAGAAATATTTAACTGATCTGCTGATCCAGTGAGAACATCTCAGGAAAGCCTATTAAGAGTATCCCCCCCATTCCTGAAGTGAGGGGGACATAGATGAGATGATAGGCCTTTTCTGTAGCAGACCCCACACTTTGGAACTCTGTACCTCCAGAAGTCTGTAAAATCTCCCTCATGGGTTTTTGTTGTTGTCGTTCAGTCGTTTAGTCATGTCCAACTCTTCGTGACCTCATGGACCATAGCACGCCAGGCCTTCCTGTCCTCCACTGTCTCCCGGAGTTTACTCAAATTCATGTTCATTACATCGGTGATGCTATCTAACCATCTCATCCTCTGCCGTCCCCTTCTCCTTTTGCCTTCAGTCTCAGCATCTTCAGTCCCAGCATCAGGGTCTTTTCCAGTGAGTCCTCTCTTCGCATTAGGTGGCCAAAGTATTTGAGCTTCAGCTTCAGTATCTGTCCTTCCAATGAGCAGTCAGGGTTGATTTCCTTTAGGATTGACTGATTTGACCTCCTTGCAGTCCAAGGGACTCTTAAGAGTCTTCTCCAGCACCAGAGTTTGAAAGCATCAATTCTTCGGCGCTCAGCCTTCCTTATGGTCCAACTCTCACAGCCATACATTACTACTGGAAAAACCATAGCTTTAACTATACCGACCTTTGTCGGCAAGGTGATGTCTCTGCTTTTTAATATGCTGTCTAGGTTTGCCATAGCTTTCCTCCCAAGGAGCAAGCGTCTTTTAATTTCATGGCTGCAGTCACCATCTGCGGTGATCTTGGAGCCCAAGAAAATAAAATCTGTCACTGCTTCCATTTCTTCCCCTTCTATTTGCCAGGAAGTGATGGGACCAGATGCCATGATCTGAGTTTTTTTCATGGGTTTTAGAAGAACTTTAAAGACAGTTTCACCAAGCCTGCAACCCTAGCTAAATTGTGTTGGCACCCATCTTGGAGGAGGGTTGATTTATTATTAGTAATTTACTGTTATCTTTTTATATATACAATTTTGATTTATTTTATTGTTGTGTTTATACTTTTAACTTGTAACCCACCCAGAGTCTTTTAAGCTAGGCAAACTATAAAGCCTATTAAATAAATAAATAAATAAATAAATAAATAAATAAATAAATAAACAAACAAACAAACAAACAAACAAACAAACTCTGTGGGTGGAAAAAAATAGACGTTGCCCCATTAGATTCAGCCTTTTCTCCCCACTAATGCACCTGGAAGGTTGTTACATTATAATGTATTCTTTTGGTGTCAAATAGTCCCAGATTGGTTTAGCAGTGCTGCCAGCAGTAAAACAACTATAAACCATAAAATTCTGGACTCCGATGATTTAACATTCCTGTAACCCCTCCCTCTACTTTTAGAGATAGAAAACAGATCTGCAGACATAGAGTGGAACTTGTGGTATCCAGGGGAAAATGTACAAAAACAGCTAATAAATATTTGGGATGGATAAGGAAGTGCTATTTTAAGAATGCATTACAGTTTCCAAGAAGACTTTAAATTCAGTCTACTGAAGCCATAAAAAAAAGAATCAGAAAAGGTATCAAGAGTTGTTTTCTTCTGTCTAGGCTCAGTTACTTGTCCTGCAAAGTGGAATGCTGAATTCAAGCCTGGAGAAAAATATCCCCTAATTATTTTTTCCCATGGACTTGGAGCATTTAGGTAACACTGCCTTTTTGCATATTTTATATCTCTGAAAAAGCAGTTCTGGTTCACCATGTATACTTGCTTTCATTCAAGACAGTCCATGAAGATGACAGCCTCATCTTTTTCTGGCATGGCTTCACCCTACATAAACCATCAATAAGAAATATCTCCTGAAATAAGATCCCTGAGGCTTTTTGTTACATATTATTTAATAATTTCATGGCTGCAATATTAATTTTTATTGTTTGGAAGATGAAGATGATAGTTAAGATGATGAAGATAATTACAATCAAAACTAACATAGTTCCATACCAAGAGCGGTCTTTGGCCATGCTGGCTACTAATTATCAGAGCTGTGGTCAAACGCACCTGGAGGAACCAAGATGAATCTAGAGCTGTCTGGTTTTTGGACATGAGTGAGTTGTATCCATTCCCCTGTTTGTTTTATAACTCACCTATAATTTGGGGCAATTAATAACCTTTAGCCTTTGTTTTTCTGATAGTTAAAACGGAATTCTCTCATTCCTGCCTGTCCATGTTGCATTCTCACCATAACAACTTCATTTTTTTTCCACCACCCAGCTCCTCCCCAATCTTTATCTCACTTTACCATCCACCTCACGCTACACTTTATTGCCTTTCTTCATTCTATCTGCCCTCCACATCTCCAGTTACCTGCTCACCCATGTGCTTCTCTAGCTTCTCATAACCCCACACTTCCTCTGTCCTTATCCATGCTGTTTTCCCAGTAAGCAGTTGTCCAAATAGGGCTCTTATTTTCATTCTTTTTCCCAGGATGCATCTTGACGCAGAATTAATGAATGAAACGCAGGAGCGACCTGTGGTTTTGATTTTGGGGAGGGGGGCTGAAATGTTTTGCAGCAGTACATTCTCCACGGTCCTAATTGTTTAATCATGTGAATAGAATCTGGGGAAGGGAAACACACAGTCTTAAGGTGCCTTGGCCTATTTTGGTAGAAGGTTTTATGGCTATGGACATGTCTAGGAAATATTTCCCACAATACAGAAAGGGAAGTGAGAGACTGCCAGAATGTTCTTAAACAAAGGATGTGTACATTTTCCTGATCCATTCTCTCTCCTTTTTTCATCTTTATATATTTTACCTTATAAATATGCATGTGAGGACATGTGTTGATCTTTCTACAAGATCTAGGAAATTAGGCTGTTTATGTATAACAAATATCAATAATAACAAAGAAAATGTAGCATGCAAATGATTTACAAGATTGACCTAATCTGCAAAATCATATTTATTTCAATAGAACGCTGTATTCTGCAATTTGCATTGAAATGGCATCTCAGGGGTTTGTTGTTGCTGCTGTGGAGCATAGGTATGTTTATATCTCAATTTTTAATTGACCGAAGTAGAAATATGTATGTAGAATCTGATGAAACACTTTGTACTTATTGTAAACTGAGAATACAGATGAATTTCATTCTACCAATCATCGAGATCCAGTATGGAATAATAACTATGGTGTTTCAAGTCAAGACTCATGGGGTGACGTTGGGCCACTTAATATCTTTCAGCCAACCTCCTCTTTCACAGGCTTGTGGCTATGAGGATAAACTTCAATATTTGGAGTGCTGGCTGTAGTTAATACAAGTGTTTTGAATTATTGCTTTGAGAGGTACTTCAGTGGACAATGTGACATAAATTTGAGTATATTCATAGATTTTTGAGGAAAGATCTTACAGAAAATACTACTAAACAGCCTTTTATTATCAGTCTTGATAAAAAAATCTCTTTACATTTCCATACTTTCTCATCAAAACTTAGCAGAGAAGTATGAAATCAGATTGTGGTGCCTCACTTGGTCTGTGGCCTGACCACCTTTGCTGTGTAGGAATGTACAAGGCTTAGGGATGGGCAAATCAGAATATTTATAATCACAGTTGGTTTTCCATTTGCTATATGCCTCTATCTTGTCCAGTTTCAGCATTAGGGTTCCTTTTTAATTGTATGAATATGTATACATATTTTACACATATTTTATTCTACATGCATATCATGCCCATTTTGGAGTGTTATTTAAAGCTCAGAAAAGGAGTAAAAATAATAAACCAAAGAAATTAAAGGCACAAGATAAGAACAATAAAAGGAAGCATGGCAAAACCTAGTTTACACCAATATCATTGTATCTCCCCATACCTTGTTCCCTTTGCAGACCATCCTTGCTTCCATCATATCCAACCACTGCTTCATACATTGCCTTTTGCTCTTTAAACTTCTCACCTCTCTCTTTCTGAGGATCCCATGAATTTCATCCAGCCTTTACTTCTTAGCCTTCCCATTCTTGTTGAGCCATTCACTCTCCATGTGTTTCTTTTCCAATTTAATCATCATTCATTCTCTCTGTATGGCCAAACCATCTCAATTTACTTCTTCCATTCTGGTCAAATACTTTTGTATTCAATCTACATTCATCCATCCATCCATCCATCCATCCATCCATCCATCCATCCATCCTTCATTATTGTTTTTTTTTGTTTTACCACACATACTTTGTAAGTACTCCATCATACTGCATTCAACTTCCTTCTGAATTTATTTTGACACATGTTCTTATGCACAGCCATTTTTGCTTTTTTTGACAAACAGTAATTTTTCATAATAAACCACATACTACACATTACCTTTATACTAGCACTTGGTACAATTCAAAAGCTTGTTGCATCATACAATCTATCTCACATTTGCTGCAAATCATTCAGGTTCTCAACCTCAAATGGCACCATCTGCATACAAAAGTATATGTACATTCATGTCCCAAACTGATTAACTTCTACCATTTTCAGAAACACTTCTTAAACATTTATCCAGAAATACATTAAACAACTGAGGGAACATCATATATCTTTGTTTTATTCCTGGCTCAGTGTTGAATCTTTTGCAAAGCACTCCATTTATTCTCATGCATGCTTTACTTCCACCATTGCTACTCTTGCTGCATTCAGCTACCAACTTTCAATTCCATATTCTTGCAAAACATTCCATAATCCAAGCCTATACACTTTATCATATGCTTTTGCTAAATCCAAAAACATGCAATAACTTTTTTTTTAACATCCATATATTTTTCACCAACCTTTGAAGAACAAAAATGTGGTCCCCTGCCTGGCATAAAGCTGCACTGCACTTCCCAATGTTTTCTTGTTTTCACCTCTCATACATTCTCATTATTTGCTGGTCTATGACCAAATAAAAATTGATTTGATTTACATTCTCATTCATAATTCTTCCCAGGCACACCTAACAAACTAATCCCTTTGTAAATGTAGATTTACTCTTCCCACCTTTCCCTTTATATAAGAGAACAGTTTCTTCAACACAACTCATTGTTCCTATACCAGTCTCTGGAATATTCCGAGCATATCCTCTCTTTAGTTTCACATCAAATAATTTGATCGCTTTTTGAAATTCCATTTACTCTGCTAAGGCTCTTTGTTTAGAATTCATTCATCCATTCCCAAATCC
The DNA here is from genome assembly GCA_023362775.1 of Charina bottae. Lineage (NCBI taxonomy): Eukaryota > Metazoa > Chordata > Lepidosauria > Squamata > Charinaidae > Charina > Charina bottae. Next base: position 939,077 of record JALMGJ010000052.1, on the reverse strand, counting down.
ATTAATTCAATTGTTAATTTTTATCAACATTGTTGTCTGTCTCTTTTAATCTTAACCGTTTCTTGCTTTCTAATTATGGTTTTTGCAACTATATTTTTTCCCTATACATATTATACATTCTTTTTCTCAAGATTTTTTGCAGCTATCATTCTCATATATGCATTTTTCTCTCATCCACAGCCTCTTTCACTTCCTCATTCCCCCAAATATCCTTCATACTTCCCATTAGTTGTAAGGCCATGGACTTCAGTGGCCCTCTGTAACATCATTATTTTCACTTCATTCCAAGCAACTTCCACATCCTATTTCCTTACATCTACTTTCCATTCATTCTGCTGGGAGACTAACTAGTCTTCTAATACTTGTTCATACAGGATTCTTACTTTCTCTTCCCACAGTTGTTCTGCTTTCACGTCTTTCCTTTTCTTTCATCCTTTCCCCCCCAAATTCACTCTTAACACTACCAAAAAATGGTCTGTCTCACATTCAGAACCTATAATCCCCTTGTATCCGTCACTAAGTCAGTCTGATTAAATCAATCATGTTTTTTGGTTTATACTCATTCCTTTGCCATGTGTATATATTAATCTTAGTAATCTTTATCTTTTACACACCAAGTTTTCTTTAATGTTATATTCTGAAGCTAACTTAGAAATGAGTTCTAATATACAACTTAGTAAAATATTTACTTTAAACCAAAGATGGCACGGTATGATCTTTGAGGGAAAAAAAGTGTTGCTGTCTCAAAGCAGAAATATGAATAGTGTTTTTTTTTCCATTAGAGACCAGTCCTCTTCAGCTACATATTACTATAAACAAAACTCTACCTTAGGAGACAAAGGAAAACCCACTGAATTGCATAAGGAGTGGATTTACTACAGGAAATTAAAAGCAAATGAAGATGAAGTTTCACTGAGGCGGAAACAGGTATTCATACAAATCTTCAAAAACCTGGTGCATTACAGAAGCATCATTGATTATACCTCAGGAGTCCTTATATTTTTAACCGCTATACCTATAGCTGAAGTAGATATGATAGTATCATGTGATTGCCACCTTTAGATCCCAGCTGGGACCATTCTCTCTATTGCTTCCCACACTGTGAAAGCAACAACTATGGCCCCCAGCAGTTTACTCAATATCAAGACTTCAATCTCGGGTGGGTCCAAGAATCCCCCCCCCCCCCCAGAGCATGTTTCAAAGGCTGAATGTCAATCTGGTATGGAGACACATAAGGAGCCTCATCACCACCAATTGTGTCTTTGGTACCATCAGTATTAGGCACATTGATCCTCACTGACAAATGCTGACTTTGATATCGGCCCTACCTATAGTTTTGCCTCCCCCTCCCAAGTATGAAATTGCAAAGAGAATATGTAATGGTTAACGGTTACCTCATCAACATTATTTCAGAGGGGAAAATATGAGACCCTATTCCATGTTCTTCACAATCACAATTTTGAATTTAAACCTCTGTTGGCTGTAACAGCCTTGGATGGTAACCATCAGCCTTGATTCTCTCAGTCTCTTCTGGTTGAGATTTTTCATGACAGAGGTATTCCCATCCTTGTCAACCATTTTCATACCGACATCATTAGCAGTCCTATACACAGGCATATTTACCTGGAATATAACGGGTCACAATTATTGTAAGATTCATTGTGAAAGTCTTGTGCTTCAGGTTCTTACCAGTACTTCTGTGGATTTAGAGGATACTGTTGTTTGCCAGGACAATGTCACTCACACATCTTCGGTGGCATTTCTGAGCACTGCCGACAACATAATGTGAATGAAGCAAGCTATATAACGGAAATGATGCTGACAGCTACTCATCATCTCCTCTACAACTGCAGAGAAATTCCACATTGAGATGGTAGTTGTTCCGGCACCCATACTAACAGATCAGTTCCCAGTGGATGATGACTCAGAACTCTATAGTTACTATGCCATGAATCTTGAAGAATGTTATAGCATAACTGTAAAGAATTGAAGTAAAAGTCCCCCAGCATCACCTTCTGGAATTGGCCATCAATATACGAGCAGAGCCATGTAACCCAAAACGTTATGCACCCCAGGGGCTGATGGTATAAAAAACCATTGAAAGATCCAAGGGAAGGAACATGGCCACATTTCCCATATTCTCTCAGCATACAGCATAAGGTGGCCAAAGAATTTTTCATTCCAAAATGAGACCTGAAGCACAGAGAATATATCAATTTCATGGAAGTTTCTGGAGTTCCCTGCCAATCATAACTGACGCACTTTGCTCAGAAAAGAATTTTTAGTAATTAGAGTATCATTCTTTACTTCCTCCAGATCCAAATTAGCTCTCTTTTTAAAAAAGTTAATCTATGGCCTAATTAATGCCTCCTTTAAAGGTAAATCTATAGCTTTAAACAAATCCTAATCACACATCTTATAATATTACTTGAGGCCATAGATACATATGCATTTTTTTCAGATTGCTAAATCAAATACCGAGAGTGGTTTTTGTCTCTTCTTTATGTAGGTAGAGCAAAGAGCAGATGAATGCATTAGAGCACTTGACCTTTTGCTCAAAATTAATTCTGGAAATCCAACTATGAATGTTCTGCCTTCAAATTTCAATTGGAGTCTTTTAAAGGTAAAGGAGGTAGATAATTCCCCTTGCTAATTGGAAATTAATAATTTTACATGCTGTACTATGTTCTATGCTTTCTGTTTGTTGAAGTGCTATTGTAAAACAGTATAAAACTTTGTTTTTATCCCATTGTGGTGTCTGATCAAACTGATTTGTATTTCTCTAATGCTTCAGATAGTACCAGAAAATCATACTGTAAATATATGACCATTAATGCAACAATCACCCTTTTAATGTGTATTTCTTTTGGGGTAACTGAGTAATGCTTGTGACTTGTTAATTTTCTTAAGCACAGTGTGGGTAAGTGACATAAATCTATTTCCATGATTGCTTCTAAAAAAAAGTGCAGTGCTGCTTACTTTTCTAGGCAAAGTGTATTATTCAGGAGTTTCCTTAAGAGAGGACCTGATTAGATGAAAAGCCATTTACTTCATCACTTCATTGACTAACTGGCCTTTTTGGATATGTTTATACATTTGCTAAGATACATATTAGAGCTGGGGTCTCTATCATGGCACCAACTTTCCTGTGCCACCTGATCTTGTACATTTAAAAAAAAATCAGGATTCTCAATTTAGGATGAGTTAATTTTGAGAAGCAGAGGGTGACTATATGGAAACCTCTAAGTCTTCTAACACATTGACAGCACCTGTGAATTGCAGTAGCAATGCAGATTGCTCCTGAATTTCAGATGTGGAGCCACTTTGCAATACTATTTGGTTATTTAATTAGAAAAATGACAGCTTACTTTGAAAATGGTTATGTATGTAAATATGATAAATATTATTGTTTAATTTAACACACAGAAATTAAAGTGTCATATTTTAAAGTCCTATATAATATAAAAAGGTAAAGGTTCCCCCCGCACATTTGTGCAGTCGTGTCCGACTCTAGGGGCCGGTGCTCATCTCCGTTTGTTAGCCAAAGAGCCAGCGTTGTCCGAAGACGCTTCCACAGTCATGTGGCCGCATGATGCGCGCGGAACGCTGTTACCTACCCGCCGAAGTGGTACCTATTAATCTACTTGCATTTGCATGCTTTCGAATTGCTAGGTTGGCAAGAGCTGGAGCGAGTGCGGGAGCTCACTCCGCACGCAGGGCTAGGGATTTGAACCTCCAAACTTGCGATCTTTCGATCGACAAGCCTGGCGTCTTACCCGCTGAGATATATACATATAACAGAATATATATATATATATATATATATATATATATATATATATATATACACACATACATACATACATACACACACACACACACACACACACACACACACAAACACACACACTGCTCAAAAAAATAAAGGGAACACTGAAACAACACAATGTAAGTCCAAGTCAATCACACTTCTGTGAAATCAAACTGTCCACTTAGGTAGCAACACTGATTGACAATCAATTTCACATGCTGTTGTGCACATGGAATAGACAACAGGCGGAAAGCATAGGCAGTTAGCAAGACATCCCCAATAAAGGAGTGGATCTGCAGGTGGTGACCACAGACCACTTCTCGGTTCCTATGCTTTCTGGCTGATGGTTTGGTCACTTTTGAATGCTGGCGGTGCTTCCACTCTAGTGGTAGCATGAGACAGAGTGCCTGTAGCTTGAATCATGTCAACTGGATTTCTATTTTCTTAGTGGAAACGTTTCGCTCCTTATCCAAGGAGCTTCTTCAGTCTGAGCAAAGTTGGTAAGGGAATCCTAAATATGTTCCTAGGTAGCTGTGTGACCTTACACCTGGGGCTAGGTCATGGTTATATTGAGATGTAATTTTTAAGTCCTTTTATCATCTAATGGAGGGTCGTTAAAATCACCATGCTGCTGTTGAGCTTCTGAAATGGTCTTAATCTTCCTAGGCACAGAAGACAACAGGGGGAGGAAGATGGGGGAGAGTTTGTGCCTGAGGCCCCCACCTCTATTCAAGGAAGGATTTTCCAAGTTGGCATAAATGGATTCCTTGACCCCTCTCTCAAACCACCTATCTTCTCTGTCTAAAATGTGAACATTAATGTCCTCAAATGAGTGTCCTTTTTCTTTTAGATGAAGATAAACTGCTGACTCTGGTCCTGTGGTGTTATTTCTCCTGTGTTGGGCCATCCTCCTGTACATAGGTTGTTTGGTTTCTCCAATGTAGAGTTCAGAGCACTCCTCACTGCACTGGATTGCATAAACTACATTGCTTTTCTTATGTTTTGGAGTTTGATCTTTGGGGTGTACAAGCCTCTGTCTCAGTGTGTTGGTGGGTTTGAAATATACAGGTATGTGGTGTTTGCCAAATATCCGTTTTATCTTTTCAGACACGCCAGCCATGTAGGGAATGACCAGGTTCTTTCGTTTACTCTGAGTCTCAGCCCTATCTGTCGCTGTTTTAGGTCTGGTAGATTTAGATTTGGTGAAGGCCCAATTTGGATATCCACAGGCCTTCAGGGCTGTTCTCAGGTGCTGATTTTCATTCTTTTTGGAATCCATGGAGGTGGGGATGGTTTCTGCTCTGTGTGACAATGTCCTGATGACTCCTAGTTTGTGCTGCAGTGGATGGTGGGAGTCAAACATCAGATATTGATCTGTGTGTGTGGGTTTCCTGTAGATCCCTATTTCTAGCTTGCCACCGGTCCCAATGAGGACTTCACAGTCTAGGAATGCCAGTCTGTTGTCCTTGGTGTCTTCTCTGGTGAAGCTAATGTTGGCATCTATAGTGTTTATATGGTCCGTGAAGGCCTGTACTTCCTGGGCCTTGATTTTGACCCAGGTGTCATCCACATACCTAAACCAGTGGGTGGGCACCGTTCCCTGGAATGTGTTGAGTGCTTTCTTCTCCACTTCTTCCATGTATAAATTGGCCACAATGGGTGACACAGGAGAACCCATGGCACAGCCGTGTTTTTGTCTGTAAAAGTCACCTCTGTATGTGAAATAAGTGGTGTTAAGACACAGGTCCAGAAGATGGCAGATCTGGTTTGGGTTGAGATGGCTTCTCCTTTCCAGGGTGCTGTCCTCTTCTAGTCTCTTCCTGACAGCGGATAGAGCATGAGTGGTGGGGATGCTGGTGAAAAGGGAGGACACATCAAAGGAGACCATAGTTTCATCTGTATCCAGTTTCAGGATCTTTGCTTTGGAAACAAATTCTTCCGAATTATGGATGTGGTGTTCAGAGTGTCCAACTAGAGGTGCTAGTATGGTAGAGAGGTGTTTGGCAATGTTGTATGTTACCGAATTGATGCTGCTGACTATGGGTCGGAGGGGTGTTCCTTCCTTGTGGATCTTAGGAAGTCCGTAGATGCAGGGGATGGCTTCTCCAGGATACAGACGGTGGTAGGTAATCCTATCGATGGAGCCATCATGTTCCAATTGTTTCAAACTGTCTATTGCCTTTTTCTTGTAATTGTTGGTGGGGTCTCTTTTCAGTTTTTCATATGTATGGTGATCCTCCAAAAGTGAGGTAATTTTATTGTGGTAGTCTGCAGTGTTTAGAACCACTGTACATCTTCCTTTGTCAGCAGGTAAAATGGTGATGGTTTCATCTTTGCTGAGGGCTGTCAGGGCTCTCCTCTCTTGGACGGTAAGGTTGGGGGGAGGAGGTTGAGCACTGGACAGAGCTGCAGATATTTTAAGCCGGAGTTGTTCTGCTTCTTCAAAAGGTAGGTGGTGGTTGTGGATGGCAGATTCTGTGGCTGTAATGAGCTCCACAACCGGAACTTGCTTGGGAGTGATGGCAAAATTAAGACCTTTGGCTAGGACATCTCTCTCTGGTTGGGTAAGTTCTCTGTCTGAGAGATTTTTCACCCACATGTTCTTTTTGTCCTCTGTGGTCCTGTTGTTGTTGTTCCTCCCAGTGGTTTCTCCAGTTCCTTGTTTCTGCTTGCTGCGAGAAAGAAGAATGTCAAATTTCTTAGTTTGCCTCTCCTTTGTCTTGTGATGCTGGGCCAGCTGTACTTTATTGCCAAGCTGAATAACTCTATCCAGGATTGGGTCAGGAAGGGTGGCTGTGAGTTCCTGGTGAAGGTTTTCAAAATTGTATTGCAGGGCATCAATGGTGAAGTGGACTTGCCTTATTCTTTCATTTAGAAGATGTCTTTGTGCCTGCTGCAGGATCTGATCTGCTCTGTGACCCTTAACTGTAGATTGCAGGCGTAGGCTTGTCGGGATGAGTCTCTGTTGTCTGCATCTGAGGTTAAAACGTAGGTGGTTTCTATAGTCTGCCACCTTTCTTGCTGTCTTCTCGAATTTCCTTACCAACTTCAGGGTTTCATCCCCAAAATGTATGGCAATATGTCTATGAAGGTTCTCAGTCATCCAGGTGGAATTGTCTGTAGCTTGAATCATGTCAACTGGATTTCTATTTTCTTAGTGGAAACGTTTTGAGAGAGGGGTCAAGGAATCCATTTATGCCAACTTGGAAAATCCTTCCTTGAATAGAGGTGGGGGCCTCAGGCACAAACTCTCCCCCATCTTCCTCCCCCTGTTGTCTTCTGTGCCTAGGAAGATTAAGACCATTTCAGAAGCTCAACAGCAGCATGGTGATTTTAATGACCCTCCATTAGATGATAAAAGGACTTAAAAATTACATCTCAATATAACCATGACCTAGCCCCAGGTGTAAGGTCACACAGCTACCTAGGAACATATTTAGGATTCCCTTACCAACTTTGCTCAGACTGAAGAAGCTCCTTGGATAAGGAGCGAAACGTTTCCACTAAGAAAATAGAAATCCAGTTGACATGATTCAAGCTACAGACAATTCCACCTGGATGACTGAGAACCTTCATAGACATATTGCCATACATTTTGGGGATGAAACCCTGAAGTTGGTAAGGAAATTCGAGAAGACAGCAAGAAAGGTGGCAGACTATAGAAACCACCTACGTTTTAACCTCAGATGCAGACAACAGAGACTCATCCCGACAAGCCTACGCCTGCAATCTACAGTTAAGGGTCACAGAGCAGATCAGATCCTGCAGCAGGCACAAAGACATCTTCTAAATGAAAGAATAAGGCAAGTCCACTTCACCATTGATGCCCTGCAATACAATTTTGAAAACCTTCACCAGGAACTCACAGCCACCCTTCCTGACCCAATCCTGGATAGAGTTATTCAGCTTGGCAATAAAGTACAGCTGGCCCAGCATCACAAGACAAAGGAGAGGCAAACTAAGAAATTTGACATTCTTCTTTCTCGCAGCAAGCAGAAACAAGGAACTGGAGAAACCACTGGGAGGAACAACAACAACAGGACCACAGAGGACAAAAAGAACATGTGGGTGAAAAATCTCTCAGACAGAGAACTTACCCAACCAGAGAGAGATGTCCTAGCCAAAGGTCTTAATTTTGCCATCACTCCCAAGCAAGTTCCGGTTGTGGAGCTCATTACAGCCACAGAATCTGCCATCCACAACCACCACCTACCTTTTGAAGAAGCAGAACAACTCCGGCTTAAAATATCTGCAGCTCTGTCCAGTGCTCAACCTCCTCCCCCCAACCTTACCGTCCAAGAGAGGAGAGCCCTGACAGCCCTCAGCAAAGATGAAACCATCACCATTTTACCTGCTGACAAAGGAAGATGTACAGTGGTTCTAAACACTGCAGACTACCACAATAAAATTACCTCACTTTTGGAGGATCACCATACATATGAAAAACTGAAAAGAGACCCCACCAACAATTACAAGAAAAAGGCAATAGACAGTTTGAAACAATTGGAACATGATGGCTCCATCGATAGGATTACCTACCACCGTCTGTATCCTGGAGAAGCCATCCCCTGCATCTACGGACTTCCTAAGATCCACAAGGAAGGAACACCCCTCCGACCCATAGTCAGCAGCATCAATTCGGTAACATACAACATTGCCAAACACCTCTCTACCATACTAGCACCTCTAGTTGGACACTCTGAACACCACATCCATAATTCGGAAGAATTTGTTTCCAAAGCAAAGATCCTGAAACTGGATACAGATGAAACTATGGTCTCCTTTGATGTGTCCTCCCTTTTCACCAGCATCCCCACCACTCATGCTCTATCCGCTGTCAGGAAGAGACTAGAAGAGGACAGCACCCTGGAAAGGAGAAGCCATCTCAACCCAAACCAGATCTGCCATCTTCTGGACCTGTGTCTTAACACCACTTATTTCACATACAGAGGTGACTTTTACAGACAAAAACACGGCTGTGCCATGGGTTCTCCTGTGTCACCCATTGTGGCCAATTTATACATGGAAGAAGTGGAGAAGAAAGCACTCAACACATTCCAGGGAACGGTGCCCACCCACTGGTTTAGGTATGTGGATGACACCTGGGTCAAAATCAAGGCCCAGGAAGTACAGGCCTTCACGGACCATATAAACACTATAGATGCCAACATTAGCTTCACCAGAGAAGACACCAAGGACAACAGACTGGCATTCCTAGACTGTGAAGTCCTCATTGGGACCGGTGGCAAGCTAGAAATAGGGATCT